>LGTU01000091.1:0-62067 GCA_001314425.1 Phytophthora pluvialis | reverse complement strand
GAACGGGAATTTTGGTTTGGTTTGAACGGGGCCTGGTTTGGTTTGGTTTGGTTTGTTCAGGGCGTGGGCATACGATGCATGACCTCCGGTCTCACGGTTGAGCTCGTGCCTGGTCCAGTATTTTCCAGCTCGGACAGCCAGTATCGTCCAAGTTGTCGTCGTACACAGCAGTGCCCAGCCTGGCGGCGAACAAGTTGCCGATCACCGCGCTCACAGCGCCGGTGAGTAACATGTGACGCTAAGCAAGTGTGCCCACACGGCGGATGACGAGTATGATTCTGAGGAGGGGGGCATCCAAGCATCTGTAGCAACGGATCCGTCAGCGGTCAACACCACGGCACCTACCCATTAAACGGCAAGACTTGCCCCGACACATTATAATATTGCTGGTACGCCTCCTAGCTGATGTCTACGAACTCAATTGGGAGCTTCAACTTTTTGCAGCATGTAGTGGACTTGTTTGGCCATGAGCTCGTCCAACGCCTAGTCCACACAGAAACCACCAGGCATAAATAACTACAACAGCACATACCCAGCTGCAATGCACCTTGTCCGAGAGATGTGCACAGGCTTTGTCTTGGTGGGAGCCTTGTTGGCCCTCTTTCCTTCTCCACTTTCTTCATCGTCGTCCTCCGTGGGCGGCTCCACCATTTGCACCGCGTAATCCATCTGCGTGAAGTACAGTTTATTATTAATAGATAGCACCATATTATTACAAATTACTTTTTATATAAGCACGAATGGATATTAATAATTATAGTATGATTCAACTCAGTCTTGTCATATACTAGTTAGTTTACGGAAAACAGCCACTACTACCAATCCCTGCCCCTAATGTAGTACACGCCGCTACGGTACATGTCATGTAGATATAGCGCAAATTATATTATTAATAATATAACTTATACTAATGTGAGTTCTTTCGAAACTGATCCAGCAGTTCTGATCCCGGGGTCGGAAGTGTTGACCTGCACCTGTCGGTTCAGTACTATTGTTCAGCGGCGTTGCCAGCCTGCTTTTCGCGAAGTCACGCGAAATGCACCAAGCCCCAATCTGCCAACGGCTTTCTAGCAACGCTTCGAGCTTGGTAACGTTAGACGCGGTGCCATCATACCAGCAAGAATGCGGTGAGACGCATTGCCGCGTTGACGGCGACGCTCATTTGACCTGCATACACCAACAAAGCCGAAGCAAAGGATAGAGTCGATTCCGTGTGGGCATCAGGAATGACTACGATCCAGCAACGAAGATTACTCGATAGTCGCACGGCGCCTTAGAACCAACGGATCCACGTATGAAAACGAGAGGCAGAAGTGAGCAAGCGAAGACTTTCACCGCGAGGCAACTTTCGCTTTCTGATTTTGTTGTCGCTGCACAACCGATCTTCACGGTGAAGCTACGTTAGAGAGAGAGGATCAGAATGTCTATTAGAGCTACTTATCACTTCTTACGGTGAAGCTACGTTGGTCGTATGTATATTTTAATATTAAGATAGCACGCTGTTCGCTTCGTTGGTGAAGTACATCCACCAAGATCAGTAAAGCAAAACTATCAAAGGTATCCGCGTCCGGTTGGAGCCATGGATGCTGCTTTGACCGAGCGCAGCCGTGGCTGCTACCAGCCCCATCCTGGAATGACGTCCGTATTATTCAGTTGCAGCGGCGGCGTCATCCCAGGGCTCTGCTGTCCTGGAGCCCGGTTTTGCCTTGGATGAAGCCCGTACGTTACAACGTAATCTGATAGACATCTTAGCAGTGATAAGACGCTCGAATACAGTCTGATCCTCTCTTTCTCTCTCAACGTTACAACGTAACCTGCAGGTGCAGGGCTTGTAGTACGGCTCAACACTTGTTTCCTTTTGCTGAGTCCCAAGCTTTACCATGACGAAAAATCATGTTCACGAATCCTATAATAAACATGCATTCCAGAAATCTGGCAAAACTACCCTTTCCATGTAAATGCCGCTCGGCCAATCAGCGAAGCGCAGTAGCCGAGCTTCCATCAATTTCATGGCATGAAAGCGTTGCTTCAGCTGAATCACTTCCGTATCCTCCAGCCTCACTCACATCAGTCCGAAGCCGGCATGTACCTGCGTTCGGACCCGCTGAACGAGACGTTGCCGCTCACGCGCGGGCTGCGCTCCCGCCAGACGCTGCCGGCCGCGGGACGCTCGCGACGCCTGCTGTCGACCACGGGGCGTCGCTTCATCCGCTACGGCGTCGCGTGCCTCCTGTTCCTGGCCGTGGGAGACCTCATGGTGACGCTGCAGCGCTCACTGCAGACGGAGAACCTCATCCGCACGGGCGAGCGCCCGGCCGAGCCCACGGTCATGGAGGACTCAGCCGACGCCGAGACGCCCGAGCTGATCAGCGAGCCCTTCCTGGGCTCCGCGGACGAGATTCTGACGCTCGCGGGCAAGCCCAGCGAGTACACGGCGCGGCTCTTCTCGGGCTACTTGCCGCTGCACAACGGAGGCCACGCCTTCTACTTCCTGGCCGAGTCCCAGAGCCCGACGCCCCAGACGGACCCCGTACTGCTCTGGCTCAACGGGGGCCCGGGGGCCAGCTCCCTCTCGGGCTGCTTCTCCGAGAACGGACCGCTGCTCGTCAACGAGGACGGGAAGGCGCTCCGGGTGAACGAGTTCGCGTGGAACCAGAAGGCCAACTTGCTGTGCATTGAGTCGCCCGTGGGCGTCGGCTTCAGCTACAACTCCAGTGGGGTGTACGAGGCGGACGATCTCTCCCAGGCCCAGGATCTTTACGGCGCCCTGCAAACGTTCTTCGGGAAGTTCCCCTGGCTGAGGGAGAAAGACTTTGTCGTCACTGGAGAGAGCTACGGAGGAATTTATGTGCCGACCACGGCTCTTGCCATTCTGAAAGGCAATGCAGCGACGCCAGATCAAG
This sequence comes from Phytophthora pluvialis, assembly GCA_001314425.1. NCBI lineage: Eukaryota > Oomycota > Peronosporomycetes > Peronosporales > Peronosporaceae > Phytophthora > Phytophthora pluvialis. The sequence goes on along the minus strand of LGTU01000091.1, from coordinate 59,164 downwards.
CGCAACATATTAACCTGAAGAAGTTCGTGGTGGGCAACGGCGTGAACGAGTACATGGGGCTCTCGACAGTTATGTTCGCGTACTACCATGGACTGTTGAGCACGGTGATGTACCAGAAGTTCCGAACCAGCTGCCCCGACCTCCACGAGTTCGAAAGGAGCCCCCAAATCGCGCCTGGTCTCAACGACGCTAGTCCGGAGTGCACGTCAGCCACGATGGACATCTACACTACCTTGGTCTATGACCGCATCAATATGTACGACGTCTACGGATCGTGCGCCGGATCGCCCAAGGAGGACATCCAACGTCTTGTGACGGAGATGTTGACGCCGTCGACGCCTGGTAAGGTGCCGCACCCCATTGGAAACACGATGGACATGTGCCTGGACAATAAGCACCTTGAATCGTACTTTAACCTTGCTGAGGTTCGAGACTCGATGCACGCAAACCCGAAGCTGGCGCATTGGAGCGCTTCCGCCCTCACTACGGCGAGCATGGATGCGATTAGCTCCATTCTTGGCGTCGATCATCCGATGTTGCAACACCCGCAGATGCTGAAGTATACGCCTACTCTCAATGCTGAAGTCACGCCTTTGTGGCGCCAGCTACTGGAGAGCGGAGTGAAGGGCGTCATTTACCACGGTGACGCAGACTTGGTCTGCAATGCGCTGGGTGGACTCTGGGCGGTGGAGTCGCTGGGTCTCCCTCGCCTGGCACCACGATCAGCCTGGTCTTACGCGGAGGGAGACTCAAAGCAAACCGGTGGCTTCGTAGAGACGTTCAAAGGGATCACCTACGTGACTGTAAAGGGAGCTGGCCACCTCGTCCCGATGTGGGAGCCTAAGGAGGCCAAGCAAATGCTGGATTTGTTTGTGCTCAACGACTTGGAGTACTAAAGTTGGCGTATCACTGCCAAGCATGTTCAAAAGAAAGTCGATTGATGAGTGAGTAAAATACCATACTTTTGGAGTATCTTGAACGTATTGAGTAGTATCACGCAAGTAGCTTATCAAATAATGTCGCCGCCAAAAATGAACCGCAGGATCCGGAGGTACGTCGGTTTGAAATAACGCGCTGGGCTGGACATGATGAGCGACATGGAGAGGCAAAACAGCACTACCTCACTGTGCTTCACATAGCGCACGAGGCCGCGGCGTTTCAAAAGTTGCCACACGATGTCGAGCGCGCGTGGGAAGCAATACAGCATGAGCTCGAAGCGGCGCTTCGTATGCTCGAAGAACAGAGTGCCACCCGTTGCAACCTGATCAATACATGAGAAGATCATTATATTGTTAGTAGGACGGGAAACACAAAATGGCACAGTGAGTAAAATTGTGACTCACTCCTGCAACCAGCGATGTCGCGGCAAAGTCTTGGTGGAATGCGTTGCGAGCCGTACAAATGACAAGCTTTACCACCGTCTGAACAACAAGAGCGCAATAGTTAATAGCTTGTCGGGGCAGTTCCACGTCACCTGCTAACTACCGGTAGGCGCACTACCACGAACCTGATACGACGTGAGAAAGGCTGAAGAGCAAAGGGCTGCATAGGAGATCCGTGCAGTTGTTGATACCGGCGCTCCCTGAAGCTGCTGGAAGCGGAAAAACATCGCGGGGAGGAAGTGAACAGGCAGGTAGATTTGCATGGAGCGCCCCAAGCCGTTGACCCATTCCTTGATGGCGTGAGTCACGCACGACTCCCTAATCAAGCATTTGATACAGAATCAGTGACAACCTCAGCATCAACTTCATAAGCTTTGTGTGCGTACATGTGGTAGTGTGGTTGGCACAGACGAAATGGCAACGGGTTCCCATGCGCGTCAAGCTGGCCACGCATGCGCTGACGCAAAGTGTATTCCAGGCCGTGGTGGTTCACGGCACCGATTCGACAAATCCACAGGTAGTAACCCTAGACGACACAAAATTCATGAAAACAAAAGCAGTGAAGCCAGTCAAATGACACCTTCCAGAAACTTCAAAAGCAGCAGCAGCCATCAGCTCAATGTACATGTACCTTCGGCAGCAGACTCGGATCCACAACAAATCCATACATGATAGCAGCATTGCTCAACGCAAAGAGCATCTCCGACGAGTAGCGCCACGTCGGCAAGACGCCAATCGACATCAAATGACGGCACACCACATCCAGCATGCGTACAAAAATGTACAGCGAGATGGTGTTGCGTCTCGAGGGCGAGTCCAGCAGCAGCGCTGGCCCGGAAACTGCCCCTGCAATGGCCAAATTGATGGCATCCCTTTCTCCACCTCGAGCTGCTCTTGCCACGAGTTCCGTGACCCGAAAGACCCCCACCAAGCTCCCGAAGAAGGCGCCGAAGCGGAGCGTATCTCCCTTCAGAAGTAGCCTGGCCGCATCAGCATAGCCGTACTCCAGACTGCTCCACTTCCTCGAGGCCAGCAACACAGCAGTGAAGGCTTTGGCGCCGTAGGCGAGTACGAACGCCCTGGCCGCGGCCTGACACGCCGCCGTCAGATCTTTCTTGACGCTGGCCCAGTCCATCGCCATCTTGCGCAGCTCCTGGCGTCTCGCAGTCGCGTGTCGCTTGGCTTCATTGAGAGATTCCTCCTCTCTATCGGGCCGCCGCCCTCCGCCGTCGCATCCCGGGTGCAAGAGCGGCGGCTGTCGCTGAGACTTCTGCGTCTCGTTGTGAAGCTCCAGTGCCGCGGCGGTGAGCTCCAGCGGCTCGCGGCGCCTCTCCGACGTGAAAAAGGCCGAGTAGATGCGCTCCATCGCCGCGGCGGTCGGCTAGGCTACGCGTCTGGGGAGCGCTCGATGATCGCTTCCTGGCTCACGGGGGGCGACGACTAGCTGCGTTGAAGCTCGGAAGTCACGTCGGGGCGACCCGACGTGAAGACAATACCGGTTCGATACTGAGGATACCGGTATGTTTGCAAATATGACTCATGGCATGAGGAGCACTTTGGTGCAAATCTCGACGGAGAAATAGATTGACGAGACTTCTTCATCGTGTACCCGTACAAGCAAAACCGACGAAGACGGTGAGGTGATCATGGCTTCATCTCAGTTGCCGTGACTCAAGTACACATAACGAGAGCTTAATTATAATAACTGTCTCCTACTTTCTTCGCCAGCTTCGACTTCAATTCCTACTTCTGATCCTACCTACACATGAAAAACCGACGAACGACTATTTGCTCCATCCCCCCCCCTCCTGTACTATGCATTTCCAAGCGCTGAGATGTCTACGGGTCTACATCAACCGTGGATTCCGGGCAAATGGGTTGCCACCGCCGTAACTCCCCTGAGGCATCATCTCCTCCGATGTCGAGGCGTTATATCGACCCCGGTTGCTATTCTCGTTCTCACTTGACGCAAACCCATCCATAGATAGTGCGTGCAACTTGCACAGCACACAAGGAGCGTCTCGGCAACTTATCTGATGCAACCGGCACCAGTCGCTGTCCGAGCCCACAGCAAACTTATCGCAAAACTCATGGCGACACCTTCGTGCCATCGCGTGGTTCGCGCAGCCGCTGCCATTCCGCTCAGCACTGTACATGCAACCTTCATAAGCGCATTGCTGACGGAAAGCGTGAAACTCACAGAACTGCTGGTGGTCCACAAGGTTTTCGCATCCAGGTTGCCAGCAAAATGTTGTGTTGCAGTGTGACAAGCACAACAGAGGACTGCCGCAAGCGAGTTGCGAGCAACTTGGAAATTGGCACCCTGGAGCCGTTGGCTGAGCAAATCCGGACTGCGGCACTCCAGGCGCGTAGTTACTCAGCGACCCACTCGATGAAGTTTCTGGATGCGATTTACCGGCAGGAACTCCCTCTTGCTGGCGATAGTGACGCTTGCACAAGTTTCGCTTCTGCGCTTGCTTCTCGCACCCTTCAACTTTGCAGTAATATTTTCTTGCCTTTCCCGACGCTGGTGGACTAACCACTGCAGCAGCGACTGCTGCCGTTTGCGCCAGTTCCTGTCCATGCTGCTGTTGTTGCGCTTGCGAGTCCAGTTTCAAATTATCCACAGATAGCGATCCGGTTCTGAAAGCCCGAAGATGCGTTGCACATAGTCCACCACCGACAGAGTCTTGCCCGCAATTCCTCACACGACACAATAAAATCTTTTCTTCAGGTTGAACGACACTAGCACCCGTAGCATTCAGTGGATATCCAGATGCACTGGAATTTATCGATACCACAAGCGGCGAAAAAAGTCTTTGACACGCCGCACAGTAATCCCGGCCAAAACTCTCTCGATCGCACATAGGATTTGTGCACTTCGTGTGGGTAATGTTTGTGACCGATGTGACGCTGGCTGGAAGGAGGGCACCAGTGCCTTGCGGTTTTTCGCCCAAGATGAACAATCCCGATTTTTCTTCACTATCAACGTCACCCGAAAAGAGGCCACTACTCTCTCCAGACGAGAAAGGATCTCCGTAACGTCCTTCATTTAGGGCCAGATTTTGGTTTTCTTTCGTATGCTCCACACACAATCCTGCAGAATACGACAGATTTCCACAACCCCGTTTCCCGCAGCGAGTCCGCTCGACATCTCGAACATCGTTCCCACCACTGCTCCCCACTCTTGCTTGACTTGAATCGAGTTTTTCTTTGGATGCCGAGGCAGAAGTTGCCGGAGCCAGGCCATCTTTTTGTAGATGGTGCTTTTCGTAATAGTGTGTCGTGCACAGTCGATCTCGCTGCGAGTTTTTCGTACAATTTTCGTGAGTGCAGCGACGTATTTCCTTCTGCATCCTGCCTAAAATCTCTTCGTAGCTTTCCGTGGCTCCAGGTCGATCTGCCAGCTCCTGGGCTTGCTTTATGACAAGGTTTCCGTGGGTTCGGCATAAGTGATGCCGCTGAGAATGCTTGTTACACTCCGGATAGCTGCACATGGTGTACGCACTGTTGAGGCGGCGCTTATTGATGTGCGATGGCAGGCATCCGGTAGCCATCAATAACTTCTCGTGGCCACGGCAGTATCCGCGGCCTTGGTCGTTTTTGAAGCACCCGGACATTTTACACACCGGAACATTTTGGGAGCGTGTATCCAAGATTTCTTGCAGTGCCTCCTTGCCCTGCTCCATGTGCTTGACGCACATGGCAGCTCGCTCCATAGCTTTTTCCCGACAACCAGGAAAGCCACAGGGCGCGACGATCACGTGCCGGTTGCAGAACTTGCCGTAGTACTGAGACACCCGTGCTCGGTTCGGACAGTCGTGGAATTGGCACTTCTCGCTCCTGTCTTTGGATAGTTTTTCTGTCCTCAAGTCGGGTTCGTTGGGGGACTCGCCGAATTGCGTGTACGCGGCGTCTACCAGAGCTCTGGTGGCTGGATCAGAAGAAGGTGGAATAGCCGCCGTTGGGTTACTGCTCGTCGCAAAATGAGCCTGCGTCGGCTCTGCCGCCGTAGCTGGTGGCCTTGAAGGCATCGAAGCCGTCGCTATAGTCGGGTGGAACCCACCCGAGTCCCCCAGCGAGGCTCCAGCCGACCCCGTCATGCCGTCGTGGAACGAGTTCACATCGAAGCTGGTCATGCTCATGTCGGACGCTGCATCAGACGGTGCCCCTCCAGCTGTAGCTCCATCGTGGCCGCCTGAGGCGGACTCGGTGTCTATAATGCCTCCGAACTCAGTCAAGTCCAGGCTGCCGCCTTGGCGTCCCTGCTTCGCGTAACTTGAAGTGTCCATCCCAACTGGCGCCTGCCAGTAGCGTCCCGGCGGCGGCATCTGCATCGGCTGCTGCTGCTGGTTGAAGCTTCGAGCAGAAGGCTCCATCGGGATCGGATACTGCAGAAAGCTCGTCGTCTGCGGCTGCAGTGGCTGATGCTGTTGCTGTGGCTGGTAGGGGGCCCCTGTCTGGGTTGCGAATGGACTCGTGAGCGAGCGTCGGGGAGCCCCACCGCCGTCTGCGCTCTCGGTCTGTCGTCGCTGCTGCATCTTGTGGCTATCGGCGCTGTAGGGAGGTGGCCTCCGGTCTCTGAAGGGACCGAGCGAGCCGCGAGCGAGCAACGCCAGCGCGAACGTGACGAGTCTGCGACTGGACGAGAGGGCGAGTGGGTGGATTTCACTGCGCGCGGCGGAGTGAGGCGTGTGGGTTGGGGACTTTGGGCGGCTGGGCTCAAGTGTTTATCTTGCGTTGGGTATCGTTCTCGCCACTCACGCTGGCGACCGCCGGCAATTGGACAAAAACCGCACGAGGGAAAGCGTTCGTAGTTATACCATGGAACGCCAAGGCGAAAAGAAGCTGCACCACCGCCATGGCGGAAGTGAAATGAGGTCCAAATGCAGCGAGCGCGGTCTGCCGGATCTCAAGACAGCACCGCAAACTGCTAGTGTTTGCCGCGCGCGCGGGGTACACGGCGCTCAATTAACGCCCAGCCAAAGTGAGCCAAAGTTGGCAGACCTCGCCATTGCCGATACATTCGCCGCGAAAAAAATATCGAAGCGAGGGGGGTCGGCCCGGAAGCCGTCCGATCGGTGGCGGCAAGCGGGTGCCACTGTGACCTGTCTCCCGAGCGTGGGTGGGTTTCTGAGGGAAGCGATGCGATGGTCTGCGAGTGCCCGTGCTGACTTGGTGTCGCGGCGGCAGGCTGTCGGTTTGCCGAAAAGGGCGTGGGCATGCCACCCCGTTCGGCCATGACGGTATCGGTTTACGCGATGGCATCCATCTGGTTTGCGTCGTGCGACCTGTGCCTTTCGTAAACAGCGGCTGCTGCCACATAACGCGCGCCAGCAACGAGCCATCTGGAGTGGGCGAGCGCAGAAAACGGCGGTATGCGTCAAGCCTCGACCCCGCTCAAGTAAACTTCAACAACAGCACCTAGCGTCCGGCACCCGGCGCTGATCCGGAGTGATAGCCTAAGCGGGGTCTGTACTGTATTGTATATCATCAAACGAACATGTACCTAAAGGCACGACAAGCTTGACGAAAGTCTCACATCGTTCTACTGTAGTACAGTACAGTGTTGCTGGCAGGCAAACATGGACAGCATATGCGTCAGTGCCCTCAGCGCCATGCTTCAGCGCACCACCACGAAACGGCACTGGGGACGGCAAATTCAACTCCATAAATCCTCCGCTGCCGCAGGTGGACGCATCAGGTCGCGCGGCGCAGCAGGACCGATTGCTTCTACGCGGCTGGTCCGCGGGTGTCCTCCACGGTACTCGACAGTCTATTGTCGTACGCCTCGCATATTCGATTAGGTGCGATACTGCTTTTAACCGGTAATTCGGTTTGTGTCTGTGCGTGTTGGCCACAGATCGCCACGGCCCGTAAGCATGTTGGTGCTGCGAACCTCGCGCCGTGCAGTGCGACTCGCGGAGGCGCTTCCGACCTCGTTTCGCTCGCTTTGCACGACCTCCCGCTTCGTCAATCGCCCTGGCAGTGCTGCTGCGCTGCAACGGTTCTCGTTCGACTTCAGCAGCCGCCGCAGCTCTGGGTTCAATGACCCGTTCCACGTTCGTCACTTCAGCTCGTCCCAGTCCGATGATGAGGCCCATAAGGCGAGAGATGAGGAGACGGAGAGGCTGCTGCAGAGCGACAGTGCTCTGGCCGGAGACCAGGTGTACCGGGCGCCCATGTCGCGCGCTGTGCGCCTGATGAAGGCTGTGTCCGTAACCAGCTGCACCCTCACGTCCGCCGGCATGCCCGTGCTCTGTATGCTCAGCGAGCAGGACACGTCCACGGTCGGCAAGGTCGGCAACCCATGCAGAGTTTCTTGGAAGGGGCTATAGGTTATTTGCAAGGAGTGCTGGGGACGCTGACGCAGTGTTGGTGTTTGTGTTGTTGATTTGCATCTTGTAGTGGGCAATGTGCGGCACCATCATGTTGTTCGGCTTGGGCACGACGTCGCTGTTCCACTACCTGTTCAAGCCGTACGTGATGCGGATGTGGCTGGCGGACGCTTCCACTGACGATTCCCCGGCGCCCTCTGCTGTTGGCGCGGATTTGAATGGTGACCCGACCGTGACGGTCGAGACGTTGACGCTGTTCGCTCAGCTGGAGAAGCACTTATTCCGACTGTCCGACGTGTCGCCACCTACTGAGTCGATGCACCCCATGGTCTCGTTCCAGGCACGTGGCCGCCACTACTTCATCCACCCGGAGGCTTTTGAAGACCGGACCCTGCTGAACAAGCTTGTCGGAGCAGGAAAACGCAAATAAGGCCATCCAACTCGCGATTTGATTCGATAATCGACCGCTAGAATATAGTTTGTTGATAAACAGTGACTTGTTCACAGTTGCTTCTTCGCTTTGGTTTGTGGTTCATCCGCGCTTACGAGTTGAGCCCTGTGAAATAGGGCTGTTTCGTGCAACGCATGAAAGTGCACGAAAGTACTTTCGTGCAGATTCAAAACCAGTTTAGCCGCACTGGTGAAGATGATCTAAGGGGATAGGCTCAGTACTTTCGTGTACTTTCATGCGTGCAGCGTTGGACGTTTCACACCCTTCTCAACGTCTTCGATGTAGTCGTAGCTGTTCAACGCATCTTCGCTGTCAACCCGCGTGTCGTTTCGGAGCACGCGAGGTGGCTCCACTTCTGCTGCTGACGTTGCTGCTCCGTCGTTACTTTCGTCCTCCTTGTCCGAAAGTTCTGGCATGGACTCCATTTCCTCGGAAATGTCACTGTTGAAATAGCACCGACAGATTCCTGTCAATACAATCATCAAGAGCAAGCAAATTACTTGTGCAGATGTCGTACCTGGCAATTTCTCCTTCCTCCTCGAAGTCGCTGCTCCCGTACCCATTGTCATCTTCCTCGTCGTCCTTGCCAGGTTTACTCGCTTCAGCGTCAGATTCCTCGTCATCATCATCGTCCTCTTTCGCTTTGGCAAGCACGCCACTGCTCACGAAACTATCTTGCTCTTGCAATTCCATTTGCAAAGATGCTTTCAGCTGCTGTAGTGTGCCTGTATCATCCTCGGCCTCCATGGCTTGCAACGCAGCATCCAACTTCCTTAACCGCTCGGCCTCCTCCTCCTATACCAAGCAAAAGCATGTTAAGACACACAAAAATCATGGCCCGCTTCTATGAGAGAGCTTACCGCATCAAAGTCGTCCTCAGCATCTCCAGCGATAGTATTCTTTGGTGCGCCACCCAACGGTGGTAAAGATGGTAGCTTTGCCGGCGCTGGAGGTGGCGCTGCCAATGACACTGCGTCTTCGTCATCGCTTTCGTGCTTATCCTGTACACAGCTATCTTGCAGAGCTTTATCGTCGTCTTCAGCTTCTTCATGCAGTTGTCTCGAGCATAGGGTGGTGGGTTGCTTGCTGGCTACAGCACTTTGATCTTGGCTTTCCTCGTTATCGTAGTTTGTAAGGTTTGATTCCTCCAGTTCGGATCCACTCGGCACCTCTTCTGCCATGCTCTCTTCGATCTCTGCGCTGCTCTCACCTTCTCCATCCTTTGCATCATGCCTGGTTTCCTGTTCGGTCTCTTTCGAGGACAATTGTCCCACAACCTCGTCTTGCTCCCATGGTTTCGCTGTTGGGGCAGATATATCGTCCGGCGGACTTACTTTGTCTTCGTTGTCAGCTTCGTCATCAAAGTGATCGTACTTCGCAGATGTCAATGTGCTAGCAGACGCTGCACTCTGATCTCCATGGCCCACCTTGGACTCGATGAGCTGGAAGAGTGCTGGCTTGTTTGAGGAACCGCTGCCTGCTAAACCAAGCTTCTTAGCCAGCAGTGCAGTATCATGTTGCTCATTTTCCTCGTTGGTCTCTGCAAGTAGCACACGCAATGCATGTTCCCAATGGAAAAACCGCAGACACTCAATAATCATCGACATGGCGGTTGTCCTGGTCTCCATCGGGAAGTCACTCAGCTTCGGGGCCATGGGGTCATTTGTTTTCACGAAACCTTCGCGTTCATGCATAACCTCAAAGACAGCGGCGCGAAGCTCTGCCTTCAGCTTGGCCAGCACGCCTTGACTTGTCAGCATCTGTGTAATCTGTTCCTTTAGTGCCAGCTCCTCCGCCGTGGGCGGCGGCTGCAACACGGATAACATTGGTCAGTTCACTGCAGTGCCCCCGAATTGCAACTACTCAAATGCAAACGGTCCTCCCCAGCAGCGACCCTCTTGCTGCGACCGTTTCATTCAAGCAAACCAAATTTGCAAGTGCTGCTGCATGTACATTCTGTCGTCACAATCTGGATGCAGTTCTTGTTGATACGTTTATCTCCCCCCCCCCCCCCCTTGTTCTCTGTACATGCACCTGGCTGGATTGCCTTTTGGCATCACACTTATCTAGCGATAATCTCTGTGGAGCGTCATGATTTAGTCGAGACGAGAGCGTCTCCATCTGCGCAAATGTCGTCGTAGAGACGCTCGAAGCCCTGTGGCGTGAAAGGAGTGAAACCCGCGGCATATGTCCATAGGCACGTACAGAGTTCGTCAACTTCGCGAGCTGACGCGTCCGAATGGTGGCGCTCGGCCTTGTCCTGGTGCTGCGTTACAACGCAATCGATCGCGTCACCAATTGTACTCACATACTTGAACACCTTCTCAACGACAGTCTCGTCCTTTTGGTTGCGGGACCATTTGGCCATAATCTTCAACTTTTTGAGCTCTTGGCGGATCTCGCGCAACTTCTTGTCTGGTTTCCACTTTTCGTAGTACTCATCAGCTGAGAGCAGTGGTAACGGTGCCACCTCTGCAACTGCATTGACCACCACCGCTGGGGTATCGCTGGTCTTCGTCTCACTTCGCTCGCTCCGCCGGTGCTCCTTCTTCCGCTTTTCCTTCTTGGTCGAGCTTTCACTGCGGTGTTTTTTACGGGATGACGTCCGATCTTCATCCTCCACTGATGACGATCGCTTCTTGTGCCGTGACGACGTTGATTGAGCGGGTGATGCACCGCCGATTTCGCCTTCTTCAGCTTCGTTATCCACCACACTAGATTGCGCTGGGGACCTCATTAGCGGTGTCCTGTTCTGTCGGCCAGATTCCAGTCCCTGACCATTAGACGTCCCCGTACCGTTGCTGGATCCAGTGTGACGTCGCCCCACAACATCGTCGCCATTCTGTTGCCGTGCAGCGAATCGTTCTGCAGCACGAGCCATCCGACCCCCTCCTGTACCTGAATTGGCAGGAATGGATGCTGTCACGCCAGGGATGGCCCCACTGTGGATAATAGCACTAAACTGTGCACCTAACGATTGGTTCGAGTTAGCACCCGCGGAGCTCAGGGAGCTCGCTTGCTGCACAATGCGCGGGTCGCCAGCGTCAAGAACAGGAGCGGGCAACCGCTTAAGCAGGTTCTCAGCACGCTTCTTCAGGCGTTCGCCCTTCAAAGCTCGTTGTCCCTGGAAATGAAGTAAATCATCATTGAGAATATCTTCCCAACCTCCAAATCCGTGGACGTAAACGCCGAGAAGCAGCGCTGCATCCTTGCGTTGTGTCCAGTCATGCTCCTTTTCAGCCCACGTCCAGTTAGGCAGGTCTCGAGTGTTCACACCCAGAACAGAAAGATCGCTCTGTTTCGCCACTAATACATATGCGCCTTGAGCATTCACTTGCGCGTTGCCTGAAGAGCATCCCGCTGTACGCAAGGCACGCTGGACAGCGACACGGAGTTTTAGGTTTTCAAACAGACGCTCAATAATCTGCGTCGATCTTGCCTCAACCTCGGCGATCTTAATGTTGTCATGCGGTGGCCGTGCCTCAACCGCTTGCTTGGCCTTCTGAGCAACTTCATTGGCCAGCGTGTGGAGATGGTCGATGGGGACCTTGGTCGTTGTTGGCAGATTCGATCGCTCAATAAAGCTGGGCATCTTGTACTCGTCGGCGAAATTTGCAGCTGTCGGATAAAGGCCGACATCAGTCAGGTCTCCATAGCGAAGCATAGCTCGCAGCATCGCACGCACCACCTTGCCATCCACAGCGGGTGCTGAAGACCTGCTGACGCTGCTACTGTATCCGTCAGCTCCAGTGTCCCCTCCATGGTCACTACTGCTGCTGTTTCCTGTGGCTGTGCCCATCGAACTTGTGGCAGTCATGGGTTTCGTCACCGTTTTATTCGTCATCACCGACACTGGCGGAATCGTGGTGTTCCCAGCGGTCAAGCTGGCCGTCTTCTTGGTCTTGGCACTTGTCGTCCTTCGTCCGTTGAGTTTCATCGCCAACCTGTCATGTGCCGACACGGGTTTCCTCTTAATTGGCAGCCGACCTGCAGTTCCAAACGAGCCCAGCGGACCGCCCACAGCCATCGGTGCTCCACTGTTCATCACCGCTTCAGCCTCCGGAGATCGCACTGGCGAACCTTTCGGAGGCGGGGGACTGGATCTCGCCGCTGGAGTGCCCAACGGTTTCTTCCTCTTGTCCCTTAGATCTCTTTGGATCTCCTCGATGGTGCGTCGGTCTCGCTTGCGCGTGCCCAGGGGCATCATCGCCTCCGTCTCCGCAGCTTTAAATCTGGCCACTGCTCGCGTCGAGTTGACGTTCAGCGTCTCGGTATTGGCCGCCATTCCATGGGGACGAGGCGCAGACAGGGCCGGTCCCGAGGTGCCGCTGGGGTTGCTTTGGCCCGTGCGGCTGCCGGTGGCTCCGTGTGGAGCGCCTTGTTTGGCGTCGGCGTTCTCAGCCTCCGCCTCATCTTCCGACTCGGAATCAGACGACGATGAGGAAGACGAGGAGCCCGAGCTGGAGGAGGACGAGTCGTCGTCGGAGCTCGAGTTCTCGGCCTTGTCCTCCTCCTCCTCATTGACGTGCGTTTGCTGCGGGTTCTCGGCCATTATGGGGCGTTAGAAGCTGGAAAAAGTTGGTGCAGCGAGAGGAGATGCAGGGCGAGGACCCTCGAGTGTTAGTGCGGCGAAAGGAGACGCTGCGGGGCCGTGTCGCGGGGAGCGATGCCAGCGCCGGCGTCTTGAGGGTGACGGAGAGCGAATATTTCTGACGAGCTCACTGGCTGTCGAAACGGCTTTGACTGGTGATTGGTAGAAAAGGAAGTAGAATATTGACGAATGGTTGAGTGATGGGATTGGTTCGACAGGGACCATGAAAGGCCTCAACCTCGGCGGCGTGGTGGAGTTCTGCCGCGTGCTGACGCGCCAACCGCAGCTTCTGCTACCGCAGCTCTCCGTGAAAGGTAATATATGTCATCTCTTCTTGCAATGCGTGCGATAATGGGTATCCTTCGACTCGTTTGCATGGCAAAATACTGATGTGAAAACTGATCCTATTCGTGCATTTCGGCGGCTTCAGATGTGACAGAGGTGCCCTTCCAGACGCTGCGAGACCGCGGGTTTCGCGGAGTTATCTTCGACAAGGACAACACGTTAACCGTGCCGCATAAACTGGAGATTGCACCTAATCTCGAGTCCTCACTGGCGGAATGCCGTCGAGTTTTCGGGGACTCGGGCGTCGTCATCTTCTCCAACTCGGCTGGGTCAACGGACGACAAGGACGGAGTGGAGGCCAGGAAGATCGAGGAGGAGCTGCATGTCGCGGTGCTGCGTCACAACCAAAAGGTATTACTTAAGTAATCGAGAGTTGTTTTTGTATGGATTGTTGGGCTAGAAGGATTGAGATTGATATGCTTGTCATGCAGAAACCTGGAGGCATTGCGTTCGTGAAGAAGCACTTTGGTGACGAAGACCCACACGCACTTGTGATGATTGGCGATCGGTACTCGACAGACGTGCTCTTTGGCAACCTTAATGGTGAGATGCTGTGTTTTGAGACACTGGCGATCGACGAGGTTGTGACTCTTTGTTGTGCTGTCATGAAGGACTTCTTACTATTCGGACGGAGCAATTTACACCTGAGAGTGAGAGTGTTGTGAATCGACAGCTGCAACGCATCGAAGAGGCAGCTGTGCGAATGCTGGTGCGCGCGGGAGTGAAGCCACCACCACATCCACTATGGGCTAGCATCGAGGACAAGGACGGCGAGCAAGTATAGACAAGAGCAGGTGAAAGCCAATTGATCCTGATCACTACTTGTAAGTAGTTGCCATAAGTCTCGATGCACTTGGTCTTTGCAAGGCATCGCCGAAATGGTGGTGCACCAAACAGAGGAAACTAAACCTTTACACAAACAAAAATGAACTTACCACCAAAGTGCGGCTACACTGTGGTGGATGTGTCTATTAACGCAAAGTCCTGTTCAAGAGCACCGGTTTCTAGTTCCTGAAGTTTACGCTGCTCTGCCTCGAGAAGCTGCTCCAGACGAAGCTGACGGCGCTGGCGCTTTTCGAGCCGCCGCTGCTGCTTCTCCTCCTCTTCACGCTCTTGAGCGTCGACAACCCATTGATACTTCGACTGAGTCAACCCTAGAAAGTTCGCCAGCACCTCGCCCGCGAAATCCATGCTGTCGAACGATTTGGCTCCAGACCAACATATCCAGTCCCATGCAATTCGAGGCACTTTCGAATAGATAGAGGGTGCTTGAGAATCTTTGTCAGATGCCGAGTTGTTGCTGTCTTTGGCATTGTCGTTCGATTTGTCGTGCATCTCTTGTTGCTCTGGTACTAAGTTCGTCTCGTTCTTTGCTTGAACTCTCTCGTTCGCCGTCATGCTGGTACTTCTGCTCTTTTGGTTAGTGAGTTCCCCCAAGGTGCCTTCGCAGTGGAAGTTTTAAGCCGACGCTAACGATCATGAAACCAACGACGGATAACAGGCACGCGTTTGGATAGGCCTATAACTTCAACGTCGTTTGAATTCAACCGTTGACACTCGCGTTTGATGCGATGGTGCTTGGGCGACAACTCACAAAAGTCGTTCAACTTCCGTTGCTGGCGCTTTCGATGAATGGGAAAGCCAAAAGCGTTGGTTGAATGATTTAGAAAGCATTTTCATTGATTCTGATGAGTAAGCTGCTTCTACGCGCTGCTTCGGCTTTTAGCTCTGCTAACCCAGGTCACGCTACGACACACGCTTGAGATAGTTGATGTTGGTCCATAATAAATAGCTGTAGAGCTTCCAGAAAGAGAGGACGAAAGACTGCCACTTCACATGATGGAGCACATCTCGCCGTGGCGTTCGCTGTACGTCGACCCGCAACTGGCACTGCTGTTCGAGTCGGCAGAGCTGACAAACTCGTTCAGGTTCTTCATCGCCACTGCCACATTACTCATGAAGTATGGTCGCCAAACCTTGCGGTACATGAACTTCGCCGAGAAGGGCAGCATACTATGGATGCTGCGCTGCTCCGTTTCTCCTCCCCAGATCTTGCTGCGCTCCACAATCCACGGCACTACAACTCGTTTGGCTCGGATGGCGCGGAATACGCGAGGCATGATGTGGCTTCGGAAGGCGCGCTCGGTAAATGCAGCACTCATTGCTGCGTGCAAGGTTGTCTCCTCCATGTTCAACGCCGCGTGCAGTGTACGGTTGAGTTGTCTGATCTCGGTCTGAAGCACCTGAAGTCGCAGCAACCACGACGAGGCGCTACAGGCACCGCTGACACACAACGCACGCTCCAGCTGCTGGATTTGTGTCAGCATTTGCTTGATATCCTGGTACGCATCTAGAATTTGCTGCTTTGTCGACACTGGCAAGTTGAGCATTGGCAGCAGCACGGATGCCTTTACTTCATGTTGGCACAGCAAATACTCCACGAAGTACGACTTGAACCAGAGAAAGAATTCTGCCACATGGGCCTCCAGAGCCAACGTGAGCGAAGATTCAGGTTTGGACTGACTCTGAGACTGCTCCAAGAACCGATCCATGACGAAAAGCGCGTGGCGAATGGGCTCATGGACTCCCAAGAGGAACTTGGTGCTCCAACTCCAGTCCCGCTGCTCCGAGAACACGGCGCTGAAAATGATGCTACCATTGTGCGACGACGGAGGGGGAACCGGCAAGTTCTTAAAGTTGAGCGCCTTCCTGTCCGGCTTGCCCCTGCCGCTGCCATTGCCGTTCTTCTTAGTGCTTGGGAAAATAACCTCAGGCGTTTTGGCCCGCTTCAGCTCCCCCGGTCGATGCCGGTTCATCACCGAAGACGCTAAGCTGCTGAGGTCGTCGTCGCTGTCTTCGCAGCTGAGTTCCGTGATCCTGTCCGCTCTGCTGCAAATGGGCGACATGATCTCCTCCGGCTCAGTGTCTGCAGTGGAAGGGCCCTGCTCACTGCCTGCGCTGCTTTCCGACGAGTTGCCCGACCGGGACTCTGGTTCTAAGCCCAGCGCGAGGCTTCGATCGTCCCAAATGTTGACGCGCCTCACCTTCTTCGAGTCTTCGCCGTAGTCGGCGCGGAAGTCCGACATGGTCGTGACCACGTGCGCCACTTGCGCGATGTCAACGAGGGGGCCCGTTGCCACGCGCTTCTTGAATTTCCGCGACGTTGCCGAGGCCGGAGAGCTGCTGAACTTGCTGGGCCGGGCGCGCCGCCGCAGCGCCGCGTCCTGCTCCTCGGAGGGGCCCCAAATGTTGCGGTAGAACTCGCAGGGCAGCGCCATCTTGTGCTTCACTTTCTCTCGGTCGTGCAGCGCCACGCTCTGGTACGAGCTGGCCACGCCCTCGCCGCGTTTGCTGTGGTAAAACGAGATGGAAAGTGGCATCGTGCGGGCGCGGTCGGGGCTGATCTGGCTGGGGCTCCGTTCTGTATAAAAAAAACTATTCACTGCCGGTGGTTGGCGTGTTGCAGCGTGGCGTGCAGCGTGGCGGATCGCACTTGATGTAAGTAGCGCGCGGCGCTTTGGCGGTGCGGCCCTTGGCAGGCCAATTGGCGAGTGAGGCTGAGGTGAAACCGAGCGGGTTGGGATTGTACCAGCGAAGCGGCCTGGAGTTGCCGAGAGCCCTCGCTGGTGAGAGACGGAGCAGGTCGTTGCTGCTTGCAGTTGGTGACGACGGCAGCTCCTTCGCACTCCCGTTGCCCTCCTGAGCGAGCGACGAAACTTCTGGTGTGGGCGGGGGAAACGAAATGCCCGGAAGCCGATTCCGCGTGGGTCGAGAGCGAGTTGGAGAATGGAAGCAGCTCGACGGTGGCGGGGGGAGAGGAGGGGCCGGCCAGCCCACGCTGAGATCGTCGACCACTAAAGTTCGTCGTGGCGCGCTTTCCCCTTTGCGCTGCTCCGATGTAGCATGCCGAGTCCAAATCTGGCCTGAAGCATTAGCTACAATCGCGCTCAAGGGCGCTGTTAACCCCGCGCTGGCCTGCAAATCCGAGCCGCCAGCCCTACCAAATGGCAGAGCCCTACAGCAGTTGGTCGTCTCTCCCAGCCCGGCTCGGCAATAGCAGTAGCCCCAGGGTTCATGCATGCGCCTCACGTATTACTTCAGCGCAAGTGGCGGCGGAGTCGGTCGGGTACTTTGGCCGCGTCCATCGCGGCGGCGCGGTTGAAGGGGTTCTACCGTTCGAGTTCAACATCGAATTTCCAGCGGATAAGATAAGTTTCTTTTTCGGCGTCATTTCAGGCGATCCTGGAGCGGAGCCCATCCACGGCAACCATTTTTTGCCGATACACATATCAGTCGCTGGCCACTTCGTCGAAGCTCATGAGGAATTTTTGGTGGCTTATCCATAAGCTGTACTTGCCCGAGGTTGACACCAGTGACTGTCAGTCAGTTAATGCCAACCTGTCAATGGGCCGGCATCTGGCCGAGCCCAGCCGGGGACTGCAAGTACTTTAGGTCTCTACTCAGCGCTTTGCTTCACGTGTCGACGGTGGTGTTCCCAATTCGACTGGGCCAAGGGGATGTCCTGTGATACCATTGGTGTCGCAGGTCTCCGTTGAAGCGCCGCCTTGTCCACCGCATTACTGCTGGCAGATCGTGCAGTGTGGCGGGTGCGTAATGCACACAACTCTGGTGATCGCAGCGCGCCGGCGATTGTGGTCGGGCAGCGTGAAGTCGACCGGGGTCTTTTGCAGAGCACATTGATGTTGGTGATACCCAGCAGTGGGCCTCATCTTCAGAGTCAAAGCAACCACCCTCCCTCGGTATACGTGCCAGTGCTTATCGCTTCGGTGGTGGGCAGTACTCGTGCAAGACGTAGGGCAAGTGGCCAGCATCACGAAAAGAAGCTGTTTCCGGACGCAAAAAGGCGGGCTACACCGATTGCGGCGCCTTGCAGTGCTCGATACCAGGTCGATCTGGGCCCTGCATAGAGCACTGCAATACAACATTCGAGGATCGGACATCGGTTGTCTTTCAAGTTCCATTACCATATATTTGCTTTGAGCTTTTCACCTTCTACCTACTCGTCCGTGGACACGCCGCTGTCCGAGTCGGCCTCCATGTGCGGCGAGATCCCGTGGGGCGCGCCGTTCGTCTTTGGGTGAGACTTGTTCCGCGGCATGCTCAGGCGGTTCTTCTTCGCCTTCTTGCGCTTCGGTGTGGGCGGCTGGCTAGCTTCGGTGCTCTCGGCCTTGTCACTGCTTTTCTTCTTTGGCGCCGACTTGGTAGTTGTCTTGGCAGTCGTCTTGGTAGAATCCTTTGAGCTGTTTGGCTTGGGCTTTGACGCTCCTGCTTTCGCCTTGGAAGGGGGCATGTGGGTAGGAGTCGCGGGCGTCGGCGCAGCTGAGCCGTCGCAAACACTGCAAAGCCACGTCTTCCCCATACGAGCCGCGTGGCGGTCCGACATGTTCACGCACTTCGGGTGAAACTTGGTGCTACACGATGAACACACCAGCGTGAGCTTCGGGTCTTCCTCACTGGCATCGCACACGCATATACGCGTTGGCTCCTTGCGTGCAGCTGCATGCGGCTTGCAGTACAAAGCGTACGTGGTGCCATCAATCTCACCGCCACTCTCTACAGCACAACGCAGGTGGTAGTTGCGCCGACACTTGGACACGACGCAGCCCACTGTGGCACCAAACTTATGGCAACTGGTACACTTGAGCTGTCTTCCGCGCTTGATTGCCTTGGGCAAGTTCATGATCAGACCATCGGCCTTCACGAATACCTCAGGTGAGTGCACCGCACAGTTCAAGTGTACATACACGGACTCGTTGGGTTTGTCAGCATATTTCAAGCGCACAGGGGCCTCGATGAAAGGCCCCTCCAGAGCCATGTCGGCAGTTGCAGTCCCCGCCGAGTCTGCGCTACTCGAGCTTCCATTACGTGACCCCATTTTGGCTGAAGGAGGGGGAGGCAATTCTTGACCATCAGCACCCCCTCCCATCACGCTCCCGCGGTGGCATAGCGCGCAGACCTTGGGCTGAGTAGGCTTCGCGGCCGACTTATCTGAATTCCCAGATTTGCTCTTCTTCGATCCACTCCTCTTGGGAGATGTTGCACGTTTGCGCTTGCTACTTAACTTTTCCCGTTCCTCTTGTTCGTCGTCTCCATCCAGAGGAATTTGTTGTGGAACTTCTAGTCGCTGCTGAGCTGCCGCCGCAGCTAGGACTGCACCAGCGCGGAGTGCAACCAGTTTTGATCCAGATGCAGTCGCGTTTCCTGCAGAGGCTGGTGGGGTTTTCCCGTCCAAATGATTCGCGCAAATCATGAGGTTCTTCGAGAGCCGTATAAACTTGTCTGCTGACGGAATGCAGTCCGGGTGAAAGGCCTGTGAGCAGTGGATACAGCTCACAATACCAGCCTTGTCGTCGCTCTTCTTCTTGCTTTTGGTCGCAGCTAGCTTATTACTGGTCTTCGAGCAAGCATGGCAAAAGTGGCTCGGGCAACGGAAGCGCTTCTTGCCGACCCACTCGACGCGCGAGTTCTTGGCCAGACAGCCCTTATGGTAGAATCTGCCACACTTGGCTACCGAGCATTGTGTGACACCAAACTCGACACCCATTTCGCCGACTTGCTTGCAAATCAAGCACATATGACGACCCTCGGCACAATCTGGGCACAGCCACTGCTCGTCGTTCGGCTCATCTTTCATGCCCACACACTCGAGATGGAATGAACGATGGCACGGACCGTCACACAGCAAAAT
Organism: Phytophthora pluvialis; assembly: GCA_001314425.1. Taxonomy (NCBI): domain Eukaryota; phylum Oomycota; class Peronosporomycetes; order Peronosporales; family Peronosporaceae; genus Phytophthora; species Phytophthora pluvialis. The sequence continues at coordinate 39,348 of LGTU01000091.1, read as the reverse complement.
CAACCCACCGTCGCCACAAAGAGTGCACAGATCGTCACTGTCATTGATAACCCCGCCTTGGAAAAGAGTAGTTGGGGGCTTCGCGTCGTCGGCTCGCGGGTGTTTTGGTGGGCGACCACGCGGTTTGCTGCCTCTCTTCCTCGCAGAAGTATCACCGTAAGCTTCATCTTCGCTTCCTGCTCGGCTGCCTGCTGGGGTATTTCTCCTTCGTCTTTTCTTCTTTGGGGTATCAAAATCTTCATCCTGGAACATGTTTGTCCGAGTGGAAGCTAGTCGACAGCTTCGCACACGTGACTTTTCCAGTTTTGATAGGTACCCCTTCACGAGATCGATCTGATCGCTGGAGAACTCGTCATGGTATTTCGAGCTCACAGTACTCAATACCTGGATAGCTATGTCGTACTCGTGCTGGATGTCTCGGCTCCCAACGCGCCCATCGTCAGGATTGTTGCCTGAACTCATCTCGGCGACCAAGCTCGTCAGAGCAATATCCAAATTGCTGATAAACTTGATCTTCGACTGGCGTGAGTTCACGGCGCTGCCATCCTCCAGCTTCAAACTCAGCATTTCCACCGAGACAGCCCCCGGAAGAACCTTCTCCCAGAAGTTCGGGTCATCCACAGATAGTTCACCGGTCGCGCCCTCAGCAACGAAGGATGAACGGTCTACCGCCATTCCACCGAGTGACTTGCGTTTGTGAGACTTCGTGGGAGACTTCCTCTGTCTTGGTGATGTCACTCCTGCATCGTCATCCGTGCCCTTGTTAGCATTGGACCCGCCAACAACCATAACACGAGCATTTTCCTTCAAAATAGTCTCAATATCGCGCTCAGCAAATTCCTTCGACGCGGTGTCATCGTCCTCCATAAGCGCATACGCTCCGCGCTTCAACAGCTCAACAAGCTGTTCTGCCGACGGTTTTGTGATCTGAGAGTTTTCGTTGAAGGACGCCGTGCCTAACACCGCATGCTCAAGACCAAGCTTTCGCGAGGCGCGGTCGAACATTTCGCTTTCATACGTGTTGTGGGTCACCAGGCGATAGATTTGAACACTTTTTTTTTGTCCAATACGGTGGCAACGTGACTGGGCCTGCAGATCATTCATTGGGTTCCAATCGCTGTCGAAGATAATCACCGTGTCAGCTGCAATAAGATTGATGCCCACACCTCCCGCCTTCGTACTCAGCAAAAAAATGAAAGACTTTGAGTGGGGTCGAGAAAAACGATCGATCGCGCTCTGACGCAGGCTTCCGCCAGTCGAGCCGTCCAAACGCTCGAACACAAAAGAATTTGCCTCGCAGTAGCGCTCCAGCAAGTCAAGTTGCTTCAGAAACTGGCTGAAAATCAAAATCTTGTGTCCATCCCGTTTAAGCTTTGGGATCAATTTGGACACAAGCATCATTTTTCCTGAGCATTCGATGGTTTTCTCCATCACTTGAGCTGGGGTTGGTTTGATACCAAGTTCGTCTAGTTCTCGCTCCTCAACGCCCTTGATCAGGAATGGATGATTGCAGCACTTTCGCAGTTGCAGCTGAATGTTATTCAGCGTCGGCAAACCATTCTTTGTACCGCGGTACAGGAAGCTCTTATTCTTGTCGTAGATAGCCCGGTAATATTGCTTCTGTAGGGTTGTTAGCTCCACAGAGATAATCGTTTCTTCCTTCGGTGGAATACTCTTTTCAACGTCCTCCTTCACGCGGCGCAAAATAAAAGGTGCCAATAATTGCTGCAGCCTAACAACTTGCTCCTGCGAATGCAGTTTTCCAAAGTGTGTGTTGAACTCCTCCAAACTTGCGAACTTAACCGGCTCCAGGTAATTGAGTAAGACCCAGAGCTCCTGTGTGTTGTTTTGCAAAGGTGTACCCGTCAGCAACACCTTTCGGTCAACGTGGAGAACGCGCATCATCTTCAGCACGCGTGATCCGGCGCTCTTCAATCGGTGTGCCTCATCCACCACTACTAAACGCCAGTGAATGTGCTCGAACTCTTCGAAATCCGCCAAAATAGTCTCAAACGTGGTCAGCAGGATGTGGAACTTGAAGATAGAGTTGCCCAAGCCCGGGTAATACCATTCCTGGTCTCGGATAACTGCACGCATATCCTTAGCCGTAAACTTAGTGGTGCGGTCACCAATATCGTGATAAACGCACACATTGAGATCTGTCCAACTCTCAATTTCACGTCGCCAGTGCTGAATCGTAGAAAGAGGAACGACAATTAAGTATGGTCCTCGATTGGACTCCTCTGTCTTCATGTGTTCAATCAGCGACACAATTTGAACGGTCTTACCCAAACCCATCTCGTCAGCCAATATGCACGACCGCTGAGCTTTGATGCACGAAACCATCCAGTTGAGACCTTCGACCTGGTAAGCACGCAAAGTGCGACCACCTTTGTAAGTTGGTGACTGCTCATACGGAACAAATTCATTTGGATCTCCATGGCCACTTGCACCCTCAATCTTGCCGTGCGATCCTCCATTTGCTGAGCTGCTCCTCTCCGGAAGGAAGCTTGCAAAATGCTCGTGTGGATCGATACTGTTGTCAACGACCCCAGCGTATAGATGTTGCATGGGACCGCTTGGTGCAATGTAGTTCGAATGCTGCATCAACGTCTGCGTCGAAGCGGCCGATGCCACATCTGGATCTGCAACTCCCACTTTCAGCATTCGTTTGTACTTGGTATATGTGTAGTCCGCGTACTTGGAGCCTTCAGGTGCCGCATCGTCGGGGATCTTTTCCAAGCGAATTTTCGTCACCTGCTTTGCTTGGCAGTACGGAGGGTACATGAACGCTGGCCGGGGGGAATGGAAGTGGAAAAGAATCTGGTGGGGAGACGCACTGATCAACCCGACGACGTCTTGAAACGAAAGACCGGCTACCGATATGTTGTTCACGGCTACAAGCACGTCGCTAATTGAAATAGCTCCAGACGCTTGAGCTGGGCCCATCATACCATTCGCAAGAATCTGGAATCCCAAAACCGATACACTGCTGGTACTGCTGACTCCAAGACGCATACCTAAACCGAAAGGTGATCGACCCAGAATGACGCAGTACTCCGTGAAGGCTGGAAGCTCCTTGAAAGCTGTCGCTGGGTATGTCGAGTCAAACCGGAATTCAGCGCTGACAGTCTCCAGTTTGGTTGGATATCCGAGAGCAACGTGCTCGACGAGAGAGCTAAGCATTTCACCGACCTCTTCCTCTGATTTCTTTTTGTGCCCACCAGTTTCGTCATCGTCGTCGTCGTCGTCATTCTCCAGGGTCAGGATCCCTGGATAGAGAGTTGGCCGATTCAGATAATCAGTTTCAGTATCAAAGTCAGCATCGTCGTCAGACGAATCCCCATCATCCGAGTAATCTTCGTCGTCATCCTCTTTGGAAGCCTTCGGCGACAGGTACTGTTTCGTGGTTATGAACGCGTTCGTGTACATACCACACTGCTTGAGCACATCTTTGTCTGGCGTGTGGTTGTTCAGCAAACAATGAAAGGCGAACAATTGCGCCTTTACTTGCTCTTGCATGTGCAGTCGCTGATACGCGTTGCTGCCGTAGGCCCCTCCCAGGGCTTTAATACTACGACTGCAATCACCCTCGTGGCCATACCCAAGAGTACAGAAGCGGTCTTTTTCACAGCATCTCTTTCCACTTGTGCTCGTGGCTAGCGCGTACTGGTGTCGCTTAGCGCAGCATGGCAACTGACACGTAGTCTCACTGATCTCCTTCGCGCTAGGCACACGGCTGAACTTGAAATATCTCTGGATCTGCTCATCGTCACCAATATCCTCGGGGCGCTCCCAAGTTGAGAATCGAACCGACATACCCACCCACTTGACAAGGAAAAATGTAGCAGCGCGATCTTTCATGCTGATTGGTGCCAAGCTTTTTGTTGCGTTGGTACCTTTAGGGCTGCGCTTTGACGTTTTCTTGTTAACTTTGCCTTCACCATCGGCGCGTTCCATAAGGATATTGGGAGCGTGCGTAGATGAGGTAGTTGTCTTCATGTCTGCGAGGGCATCTTTAGACGCTGCGGTTGAACCTGAGGCTGAAGGAGTTGCAACTCCAGTGGATGCTTCTGTCTCGATAGTCTTCGACTTGTTTTCGCCATAATCCTGCTTTTCCTTCTCAGTATTTACAATAAACTTTGTACGAGATCGACAATACCCGCAAAACCACTCTCCGACCGGTATTTCCGTGACTTTTGGGGTGGCACACTGCATGTGAACCTCACCGTCGCATCGGTCACACAGCAACAGCTCATCACTGTGATCACTATTTCCACACACGCAACAGCCGATTTGCCATGCCGCCCACACATCGTAAAAGCCTTCTGCTTCTGCGCGAAACTCTTTTTGGAGTCGTTGGTCTTCTTCCGCGTCTCCTGAAGGCGGTAGCTTTAGCCACGCTGTTGGGGATAGTACCCAATCGTACAACCACTTCTCGAAGGTGCGTAGAAGCCCATCCGCAACGCGCCAGATGTCTGATCCCTCAGCATTGTATGTTTTGCAGTTCTGAAATACCAGTCGTACGTCTGAGGCAAACAATGACACGGCCGACGGTCCAATGTAGTAACTTTCCCGACCAAGTCGCGTGGAAATCGTTCCAAGATCCATAGGGTTCGTAATGAAATTGAGGTAGTCAGGAATTTCTTCAACATCAACAGGATGCTCAAAGATGTCGCCACCTGGTTCTTTCGTCAGTTTTGTCACGATGCCCAGCATGCGCTCCGGAATGACATCGGCATTATCCATCAAGAAATTGTCTGTCACACGTGGAAACTTGGGTTCGTATGTCAAGTGGTGTCGGCGTTTTTCGATCTGTTCGTCCAAATGGTCGGCCGGGTCTACCTTGTGGTTCAAGATCTTTTCCACAGTGAGCTGGTTGGCCTCCAGATCGTCTACCTCGTCCAGCGGTTGGTATCCCTCACGTCTCAGTTTTCGATCGTACACGTGCACGCGGTGGAATTTCTGATATCCTTCCGGAATAAACAACTCCACTTCATCAAACGTAAGCCAGTACAGGTGCAAGTACGAGCGACCAAGGAATTTGCACAAGTACTCCACAAGTCCCGTCGACTCATTGACGCGTCGTCCAACTATTTGGTCCAATTGCGGGTAGCCCACATCCTGCACAACCACAAAAATCAGTACATTCTCTCTCACTCACTTCAACTTGCAGCAGCAGCAGCAAAGGCCACGAGTCCACGTACTGTTCTCAACTGATAGTCAAGTTGCTGTGCACGCTTCTTCTTATCTGCTATGACGGCCTCCTCGCCCTCGGAGACGTCATCTTCCTCCACGTATGTCACTCTCTTGCTGGTGCGGCGCTTACGACGTTTGCCACCGTCCTCGCTCTTCGGCTGGCTCTCCGGCTTCGCCTCATTCTTCACTGCATCTGCACCAGCGCTGACAGGACTCGTCTCGGGCTCCGCAGCCTTTAGCTTCTGCTCCGTAGCGTCAACGGGCGCCGGAGTCGCTGCTGGGGCTTGTGCCTGCTGGTTGGCGGGCGCAGTGGCTGCAAAATACAACAACGCGACGATGTAATCGTTAGAAGAACGGTTTATACCACGTAAATGCATCGTATTCCACGCGAAAAAGACGCTGGAAGAGGCGCAAACGGCCGAGACGACGGCCTCTGCCGCTCGTTCCGCTGTAGAGGACGCACCTGGCTCGGGGGCGCCGCTGTCCATGGGCCTCGCACTTGGTCGCGCGGAAGAAGTAGCGGCGGCGGGTCTGGGGTGCGCAGGGCCGGCGGGTCAGCAGCTTCAGGTCAACAATGAGCGCGCTCTTCTCGCTCTCGCAAAATGGCGTCGTCCGTGGTCGCCTATGGAATAAGTGGTGTGGCGCACATAATGTAGATTGGGAGTTTGTATGCTGCAATTCATTGAATTGAGATCAACACTCGACTAAGTACGACGGTGGCCAACGGTCATGGCTACAGTCATCGAAACCTGATGAGGATGTCAACAAGGCGGGCACTTTGTTCAAGAGGCGATAAGGTGTCAGTCATGCTGACGGGATTGACACGAGCGAGCTTGGGGTTGAGCATTCCGGAGCTTTTGACTGGTTTCAAGGCGATCCCACCCGGGTGATGCCGCGATGCCGCAATGCCGCGTATGTTGACTTCAATTGTTCACAGCAAAGTGCACTTTGCAGGACCAGTTGTGCCATGATTACAGGCTGGGTCGTATTGCCAGCGTGCATTTGGTAGTCGCGCGCGTGTTGACTCACCGAAAATGATGCGCTTGGACATCAACAGCCAGAATCGGCCCATATATTCCACTGCTTGCACATCGTGGGGCTGCCACGAGCCTTCGATCAGCCTGAAGAATGAAGATCGATAAGAATACATGTAATACATTACAGCTCTGCAGACGTGACATCTCTTCTTAACATCTTCGTGTCAAACGTGTTTCATACCCAACCGCATGTAGCACGCTGTACCTCCAGGCGAACATGAGCATGTTACATGTGGAGGGTTTTTTGCAGCATCAAACAAACTCGCATGATTATATGGAATTACCCGACGATGCCTACGAAGAAGCCGTCCCCACCAGCTTGGCGTAGATTCCATGACAGCTGACCAGCTCCTGGTGCGTGCCCTGCTCCGCAATTTTGCCGCCACTCACCACGCAGATCTTGTCCGCATGCCGGATAGTAGACAAGCGGTGCGCAATTACAATGGTCGAGCGCCGTTGCATGGCCACCACCTTGTCCAGCGCCTCCTGCACGACCTTCTCGCTTTCCAGATCGAGTGCACTCGTTGCCTCATCCAGCAGTAGAATACTAGGGTTCTTGAGCATGGCACGCGCGATCGCGATTCGCTGCTTCTGACCTCCCGAAAGCTGCTCGCCTTTCATTCCCACCTGTGTCTCGTAGCCGTCCGGGAACTGCGTGATGAAGTCGTGCGCGTTTGCCATTTTTGCCACTTCCTCGATTTCCTCCATGTTTGGCATTTCATCCAAACCGTACGCGATGTTCTCTGCGATCGTGCCAATGAAGAGTGTTGGCTCCTGGCCAACAAGGCCGAGCTGTCTGCGCAACCACCGGACGTTGAGCTGCTTCAAGTCCACTCCATCTAGGAACACCTGGCCGCGGACAGGATCGTAGAATCGCTCCAGCAGCGCGACGCACGTGCTCTTACCACCCCCACTTGGCCCGCAAAACGCCACAGTCTCACCAGCTTCAATTGTGAGGTTGTAGTTCTTCAGCACAGTCACCTCGGGCCTCGTTGGATAGCAGAAAAGGACGTCCTTGAACTCAATCTTGCCCATGACAGTGTCAAGGCGCAGTCCATCTTCTTGAAATGAATCAATGGGTAGTCGCCGGTCTCGAAGAGAAAATATGACACTTCCTGCCTCAAATGCGCTGTCTGCATCTGCTACATACCCCACAGAGGCCCCCACAGTTTGTGACGACATAATGATAGCCATCAGTGAACGCATCAGCTGCAAAAAAGTGATTGATCCATCATTCACCAGTTTCCCGCCGTACCAAAACACAAACGCGTATGTCGCGAAGACGATGAAGGAACTGAAGCCGACAGCCAGACCGTTCACTTGTGCATCCCGTTCGCCACTTTTCATGGGCTCCTCGAGGAGCACCGAGAACTTCTCACATGAAGACCTTTCCAACCCGAGCGACACAACGGTGCGAATGCTACCGAGGATTTCCGACGCATGCGCTCCAACATCCGCCATATCGTCGGCGAGAATGCTGCTCCCACGTGTGTTCTTTGAACGAAACACGTTTCCAAGGATCAGGAATGGGATGATGGCAAGCATCACTAGCGTAAGAAGCCAGCTCCCTGCCAGGAAAGAGATTAGCAGTGCCGCTGCTGTCGTAAAAACGGCTTGGAAAAGGCGGCCTTGAGACTCACCAGATATCATCGCAACACGCAAAGCATCCGTCGCTAGGTCAGCAGTGAGAGCTCCAGTTGCGTGATCGTTATCGTCAAAAAAGGCGATGTTCTGCCTGCATAGTGACGAAAAATGAATTCCTCGAAGTCGCGCAGTCAGCTTCTCCGCCATGTACTGAAAGCCATAGCTCTGGCAAGCTCGTCCGATCCAAATTATCATCCCCCCAGCGATATAGAGGCAGCCATACACGGCCACCTTGCGAGGCAGGCTTGATAAATACGACAAGTCATCGTATTCCTCGTAATTGGCATAATCCAACGTCATGAGCGCAACCAACTGACTTATGAGGACAGCGGAGGCGGGGAACGAGGCACCGTTGATTGCCGACCCGATAATACCCATGATGAAATACCCGCGCTCAGGTTTGCTGAGAGCATTAGCATCCCACACAGTGAACTTACGTGGGGTATCGTCCTCTGCCACGGGGTCATTCAGGCCAACAGCACTGGTACGGCCGCTGTTTCTCGATCCATCACTTCTCGTAGAACGGATACTCTCTTTCCGAGCCAAATGTTCGTCCGATTCATCCTTCTGCTGACTTCGCTCAGACTCAGCTAGATCCGACGCAGCAGCTTCAGCTTCTCCTTGTGCTTTTGTCTCCTGAAGCGTGTACAAGCTGCGATATACACCATGCTCTAGCTCGACCAGCTCGTCGTGGGATCCTTCTTCAACAACGTGGCAGTCAGCCAGTACGACAATTTTATCTGCGTGGCGGATCGTACTAAGGCGATGAGCTATTGCCAAGGTCGTCATACTCGTTTCTGCCATCAAATCGTTCAAAGCATTTTGCACTACCCGCTCACTCTCGGCGTCCAGAGCGCTTGTGGCCTCGTCTAACACCAAAATCTTCGGCTCACGGATAATTGCACGTGCGATCGCCACCCGTTGCTTTTGACCACCGGATAGCGATACACCTTTCTCTCCAACCAATGTATCATAGTTCTGGGGTAAGGACATGATGAATGTGTGAGCGTTGGCCATCTTTGCGGCGACGATAATGTCATCGCGAGTGAAGTCAGTCCGACCTGCCGCAATATTTCCTCCGATGGTGGTTGCAAACAGCACGGGCTCCTGCGACACCAGCCCAATCTGCGAGCGCAACCACTTCACATTTAGTGTTCTCAAATCTCGCCCGTCAAGCAGAATGGAACCACTCGTAGGATCATAAAATCTCTCCAGAAGCGAGATGATAGTGCTTTTCCCGCCGCCACTTGCACCAACAAATGCAACCGTCTGCCCGCTATCAATCGTGACGCTGTAATCTCTCAAAATCGGGGCATCTAGTCGACTTGGGTATGCAAAGTTGACATTCCTAACCTCGATCTGACCAGAACATGCATCTGGAACAATTCCCTGGCTTTCTTGAGACGCATCGATTTGAGATTGCGTGTCTAGCAGCTCATAAAGCGCAACCGCTGCGCCCTTCGCCTCGATAACAGCGGTTAGATTTGGCGAGATGAGGCCAAGCGCCCGCATGCCCATGAGAATGCCCATGAGAGATTGAAAGACTCGTTGCGGGGATGCTTCTCCTTTCCACACTTTAGATCCTCCATACCATAATCCAGCAGCGTACATCAACCAGTCACAGCCACGAAACAGTCCTAGCATAAGTGCAAGTACTCTGCTTTGCTCGATATTTCCTTTCTCGACTTCAGCCGTGTGCTTGTTGTACTTTGCAAGCGCGCGTTTCTCAGCTGTAAGCGAAATGACGGTACGAATGGAGCCTAGTGTTTCCTCAGCTACAGCCCCCGCCTCAGCATATACTTGCTGTGCATGAGTTGCTCTCGATCGCCATCTCTTCATCACATAAGTCATTGACCATCCCATGACAGGCATGATACAGGTCATGACTAGCGCAATATCCCATCCACGCACCAAGCCGATGATGTAGCCCGTCACAAACTGGCACACGTATTTGACTCCATCACCCAGCTTTTGCCCCATTCCGTCCTTGATCTTCACAGTGTCGCCCGTGATACGGCTCGACAGTTGCAGAGGATCATGAAGATCATACCACGAAATGTCCATGTAAAGCATGTGCTCCAGTGCATGTGCACGAAGAGCTTTGATCTGACGCTCGGCCGAGAGCGAGAAGAGCAAGTACGCCAAGTAGTCCGTCACGAACAACCCGATGGCGATGATGAAGTAGTCGAGCGATGCACTGTTCAATTCGTCCTGGTCAACTCCGCCGTCTGCTTGAGCAAATGCCCCGATAGCCTTGCCGAACACTAGTGCGATACACGGGAAGAGCGCGCCGTTGACTGCCGCCATGAACACGCCCAACACGAGTAGAACGCGGTCGGAAAGCGTCGCGAAGCGGTAGAGATCCAGGAACGAGAAGGAGGGCGGCGTTGCTCGTGGGTACTGCCTCGTGTCATTCTCGCTAGTCGCGTTTTTGAATACTAGTGAATTGCTCGCAGCCGCTCGCGGAGTCACCAGCTGGGCATACGGCACGTCGCGGGGATTCGGTTTGGCAGTTGCAGTGGCCATGGCGCTTCAGCTTGCACTGCGGAGTGCGGACCACGAGGGAAGTGACTGAATGAAGACGACAGTCATGCAAACCTCACCAGTCGTCGTGCCGCTCTTTCAGTCTGTGACATAGGTCACAGAAAGGAGTAGCGTTGGGGGGAGCGCTTACTGGCTGAAAACGCGTGATTACCGTGTAAGCATCTCCGCGACTCGATTACGTCAGATCGACTTTGAGACGGGCAGCAGGCTCCCCAAGGATCTCAAAGTGACGTTGGCTGTCTGCGAATTTGATGTTACATGTACCTGAAGAAGGAAACGATGCGGTAATAACCAATTTTGGTGGGTTTCAATGGTAGTGTGGAAGTTACTATTATACCCTGCAATCCTTCCTATTATGATATCCTGGCAACAGTAGGTCTCCGGTAAAACTTCAGCGGGTCGTAGCAACATACCATGAAGTCATCTGAAGCGGGCGCATCGATCAAGGCAAATCTTTTGCAAGTGCTGGTATCAGGACCCACCACCACAAACACGCGTGGAACACTGCTCGGAATGCTATCGTTGCCATCGAGTGCCTTGTTCAGCTTCGTCCAGAGCTCCGGGTTGAATGGTTTCTTATTGGATACAGTAGTGCTGATCATGGCAACGATAGTTTCCTTCACGTTGCCCCCTCTCAAAACACCTTCGCACATCACCACTGCGTTGACAAAAGGAAAATCTACATTGCCGAGATGGCAATAACTTCCTGAAGATACTTGCGATAACTCTTCATAGCACTCCTCCTCGGTGCTGCCCTCGCATGCAAAAGGTCGACCGCGCAGTACAAGTCGGTCGTATCTCTGATTTGAGCACGACGGGTCTGAGTTAACCACGACATTTACCATCTGCACAGGATACCTCTTGGTTGACCGGCAAACTGCGCCAAAGAAGCACTGTTCAAATGCCGAGCCCCCAAATCCAGCTTGGAGCTTTTGAGCGAGCTGGTAGAGGTTGCGTTGTTTTTCTTCGTCCAGAAAGCGCCCTATCCGCTTAAATGCATATCCAGAATCCATCTCGATTCTCCAGTGAGAAACAAGCCAGTAGTGTTCTTCGTTATTTGGATCTACGACGTAATGCCGCCGAATTTGATCCAACAAATTGCCCCCTCGGGGATTTTGCTGAAGCTCCAAGTCGAGTGTCTGCGCCTTATGCACAATACCACATATTCCATCCATCCCGTTCTTGACATCTGTGCGATATCTGCAAAAATCACGCAGACTTCCACCACTGTAGAAGTACTGTTCATTGGCAAGTTCACGTGTGCATTTTTGCTTCGCTTGATCTTGTTGGCCCGTCGATTTTTTCCAGTCCTCTAGCGTCGATTCAGCGTATTGTAGCAAATCGTCAAACCGCCACGCCGGAAGCACAAGTTCACTTGACGACTCGTTGCTGGTGCACTCACCCTCGATGGGTGACGCGATAAGTTGGTATGGGAAGATACCAAATTGATGATCAACATCCTGTCGGGAGTAACCATCAACTAGTATCAAAGCGCCTTGGAACTCTTTCCTGTCAGGAAGCGATGAAATTTTTGCAGCTGACAGGTTAGTCTTTCTAATGCAAGTACTGTTTCCGCCGTCAAGATAAATCACACCACTAGCTTCAGAAAAATCGTGCAAGCGCCGAATAATCAAAACCTTGCGCTTCTCGACAAATGCCAAGTAAAAGCTGACAAGCATGAGGAAGCACGACTTGCCAACTCCAGCTGAGCCCACAATCGCGACCCGTTTGTCTCTTTTCGACATAATCCGCATGACCAGTCTCCAAAGCACAAGCTCCTCCACCCGCACGAAATACGACGACGGAAACCCTCCGTACCCTTGCCAGAATTCGTTCAGACCAAAGGTTGGGATCAGGTTTTGCTCAATCTGTTTCTTCTGCTTCAACACGTCAAATAGGAGGTTCAGCTCCTCAGCCGAAACGCCAATGGTCTCAGCGTCTCCAATCGACTGCTCCGATCGTTTCCTCTTGCCTGCAATGTCTGCTGCCACCTGTACCTCCGCAGCCTTTTGGGGCGCTGGAACGAGGATGTGGACGACGTTGTCGTCACGGTCCTTGAAGATCCCTTGCAAATGGCTCATGGACGCCAGGTGGCCTCTGACCAGCAAGGCTTTGGCCGGTTCGGTGTCGCCGTTCTCTATGTTCTTCACCTCACCAGCCGTGAGCCACTCGCCGTTGTCCTTTCTGGCCAGATACACCCTCAGCTGAGCGGCGTTAAAGTCTCCGTAGATTTCCACAGCTTCGTTCTTGATCGTCTTCTGCAGCTCCCAGACGCGGTCGGTTCTCTTGACAATGACGGGGAACGCCGTGCCCACCATGCCCACGACCAAACACCATAGCTCCAGCTCTTGCGGCTCCGGCTCCTGCTCGTGCAGCTCCTGCGTCGGGGACTCCTCGGAGGAGTCCTCCCCCTCCATCGCGTCCGCCATCGACGCAGGAAAACTCATTTTCAAATCGTTGCGCGAAAAACCTCATTTGGAAAGGTTTTTTATAAGGTAGTCCACCTGAGATGGACATCCATTGGTATACCCAATTGAAGAGCATTGAGAGCATGCAAGAGGAACAAGAGGAGTTGGCTGCCCTCGACCAAAGCAGACGAGCGAGGTGTAGCGCAGCAAGGCCGTGGGTGGTCTGGTTCCAACTATTATAGTGAATTCGCTCGGCCGGTATACGACGATAAAACATCTTCGCTGGATTGCTGCAAACGATTTCAAGGTCTACGAGGACCGCGTGGCGTTTCAGTGAGGAGACGGCTACGGTCTGATGCGCTCATTAAACGGGAAATTGAAAGAGGACTTAGTGAAGGAGGTGGGTTCACATGGTGGGGCCATTTCAAGACCAACTGAAGCCGCTAGATGTTTCCAAAGACGAGTTAAAATTCGTATTCCTCAGTTCTAACTGAAGTTATCTGTTGAATATCTCTTTCTGGTGATTGCCGGTATATGAAAGACGCTCGGTGATTGTTGGTTCTTCGGGAGTCGGTAAATCTGTGCTTCAGCATGCGGGTGGGCATACGTCTAAAATCGTTAAGTGGTGATAATTTGAAAGATTTACGCAACAAGAAGCAAGCGAGGAGCTTGGACTTTCCCCTTTTCACCTCTCACAACAAATATGCAGTATAGCCACTGCGAAGGTGACGACGATCAGTCTCACTTGGTTATTTTATCAGCAAGAGAAATTTAAGGAATACTCGGAATGAGTTGGAGGGAAATGACGACTTGATCGCAACAATGAAACATCCACGTCGCGAAAGAGCAGTACTACTACAGCGGAGGAGGTATACACGAGTTTGCGGAGAACGCAAATACCTTATGGCTCGTATTGAGGAAGCGTGCAAAAGCGTAACAAAGAAGGAAAGCAGTATAATGCTATCCACGCGAAGGACGTAAGTTTGCTCGAGATATTAAAGCGTGGTGATGAAGAAGCTTCCACTCGATTATCGCTTCGCAGTATCATGTCGTCACTTGGCCGAACCCCAGTTTCCCCGTGCGTGCATTGGTCTTTGTCATGGTCAAGGATGCATGGCAGGACCACGATCTGTTTTACCCAACGTTAGTCGCCTGAATGGTTGGGTTGGTTATTTCTACATGACATGTTGTGGTGTGGAAGAGGCCGTTTACCTTGTGAAGGCTCTTTGTGTGCATCCTTCGGCGATACATGGTCTAAATTTCGGTTCCGCTCGTGAGTATATTTGTTCACGAGCTCTGAACACACTGGCGTATTCATCTCCCCAGGCCACCAGAGCAAATAATTACCTAGCTTCAAAATCCAAGCTGAACGTCAGCTTGTCGGCTAGGCACGGGCGATGGACAGAACTTGTGCCTGCGCAGCAAACTCGATTCGTCTATTGATGCTGACTAACCTCTCATCTGCAATCTTTATGTGCCAATGATCACAGTGACATTGGAAGCCTGTTCTGACATCACCTGAGTCGTATCCTCAAAGGAACTCGAAGCCGCCCAGATCCTCCATCGGCACCTCAGCCTCCTCACGCTTGCCAAGGTTCTTAACCTTTACGCATTGCTGCTCGATCTCAGCTCCGCCCAGAATCACAGCATGAGTACTGCCGTAGCGTTCAGCAGCCTGCACCAGAAGGCAACCATGCAAAATATAATCAGCCAAGAATTTCACAAATGCGTCGGATATCAAACGTAGCACCACCTTCATCTGCTTCTTCATGTTGCCACGTCCGTGGCAGAAGTGAACGGTCAAACCACGCTGACGAAGCGTCTAGCCAACACAGTTGTTCGTCAACAAGCTCCCAACGAGCAAGCATAATTACACCGTAGCTTACCTGCGCGACACCCATAGCTGCGTGAAGCACCCGGTTCGAATCATCGCCAGCAAGCACGGGGACGACCTATTGAATATAAACGAAGCAATAATAAGCATTAGGCTACGACAGTCGGATCTCTTTCAAATAGGCACATTTAACGTACCGCAACGGAGAACATTGTCTCAGTCGGCATCTCGCGGAGAAGGTTCAGTCGATCAATTCCAGCTGCCCAACCTATACAAGCTGTCACGGGTCCCCCCAACGACTCTGCCAGCCCATCGTAACAACCGCCAGCTAGTACCGCAATACCACCACTAGTTGTTTCCTCCGTGTCGGAAGCATCTGATGCTCGCTTTTCAACAAACTCGAATACGGTGTTGCTATAGTAGTCCTACCAGACGTTCAATTCGACAACAAACATCAAAGTCAACAACTTTATCTGCGGTCGGCGAAGCGGCACACAGATAATCATACCAGTCCTCTCACAAGGCGTAGGTTTTGTCGATGTGCGATACCCAATGTATCCAAGCCACTCAGAACGTTTTCAAAGCGCTGGAAAACAATGCACAAGAGCCAACGTGAGTCTGAGTTCAGCACCAAACAATACGTATCCTTTCCTACCGCTTTGGAATCGTCAGAGAGAAAGTCGCTAAGCTGTGGCGCGCCAACAATAATTTTCTGGTCGATCTCACTCTTCGAGTCCAAGATCCGAAGGACACTTCCTCGTTCAAGACTGCCAAGTGATGAGCGCATAAGTATACACCCAAGTCATAATCAAAATGAGTAAAAAGCCACACGAACCGGTTGATGCTATCCGATGATAGGTCGTCCTTGCACTTGGAGAAGAAAGCTTCCAGTGCGGTGCGATATCTTGCACGGCTATTACGATATAGACGAGCCCGTGTAAGTTCTCACAGTCAATCCTTACCCCGCTGCGGAGAATTGTAAGTCACCTTTCGTTATCTCCGAGAGAGTTCAACTCCAGCACGACTTTGTCTTTAATGCCTAGGGCGTCCAAAGCATCGGCAGCCATTGCAATAACCTGCATCAGCATGTCGACGGTACCAGATTCCATTAGATCATTGTAGCTACTGCCCACCCAAAGGTTTGGCAAGTCGTACCTCTGCGTCGACCGATGGACCTGAGGAGCCCACGAATTCCACGCCTGACACAACGACACAGAATCTGCATGAGGTCATCTGCTCATAGACACACGAGCACTTCCATTGCAAGCTTACCAAACTGCTGGAACTCCCGGTACCTCCCGCGCTGAGGACGCTCGTACCTGCATCAAAAGAACCGTTAGCTTGTACAGACACTTCCCTCGTCAACTGAGCTGAAAATGACTCCGCAGCATCCACGCACCGAAACATGCTACCCGAATACGAGACCTTTTGCGGTAGCGAAAACAGCAGATTGCTGCTCATAAGAGCCCGCATGATACCTGCAATAACGCCACATCCATCCAAGTTATTATCCTCGCAGCGGTCGCACAACTACTCAAGCACCAAGCCATCCAGTCTACCAGCAGTGCCTTCAGGTCTCAGCGTCACGCTCTTGCCCGAGTTGTCCTTGAACGTGTACATCTCCTGCAAACGACCAGTTTAGTGGACACTTCACGTTTAGTGTTCCACCTTTAGGAAAGCACAATCCAGCCAACGCCACGCACACCTTCATGACGATGTCGGAGCCATCACCCAGCGACCGCGAGAACAGGTCCGTGTACTCCAACAGCGGCGTTTGGATCTGTAGACAACATAACATTAGTCCACCATCGCAACCCGCCGAACCACGCATTAATCCGACGCTTTACACGCACCGATCGGAATCCATAGCGCGCCACGGTGCGCTGCAGTACGTGCAGCACCTCACGATGCTGCTGCGAGTCGTCCGCCAGCAGGTCCCTTGTTCCTCGCACGCGGCTGATGGCCTTCGCCTTGGCGGCCACCGCCAGCCAGCGACGCGTCTCGCTCGCCCGCACGGACCCCGCGCGCTGCAGCCTCCGCCCCAGCATCGCCACAAACTTGAAAATGCTGCGATGCGAGTTTATAGCGAATTTTAGCGAATCAAATGACGCTGACTCATCTGTTGGTTGGAACCCACACTGTTAAAAAAGCGACGCCGAGAAGACGATGAGCTCGGAGCAGCAGCAGGAGGCCAACGCGAACCCGTCCAAGGCGCCCGCACCCCTCGTCGACGCCAAGCTCGTGCGCCACACGCGGCGCTGCAATGGGCGCGACATCTGCTCGTGCATGCTGCGCGTGGAGAGCGCCTACTTCCAGAAGAACCTGGCCGGGAAAGCCGCCACCAAGAAGCGCCGAGTGGACAGCGCCGGCGTGGCAGTCGCGGCGAAGAGCTGGACGCGCAAGTACCAAAAAGTGACCAACATTCAGCAGTTCAACTACGAGCTCAAGCTGTATATTGCGGCGTTCCTGGCGCCTTTTGCGCTCGCTAGACTAGGAATGGTGCGTGGAGAGGAGAGACGGGGGACACTTGCATTGCGTTGCTGACGTGTGCTGTGGCCTGATGACAGACCAGCAAGGCGTTGAAGGGCGACGTGGAGCTCATGGCAAAGCAGGCCACCGGAGAGTTCCTGGCCGAGGCACCCTTGGATAAACTGCTCAAGCAGGAGAAGCCTAAGGCGAAGGAGTCGTGGTCGCAGTTCATGCACAACCAGATGACGTGCGTGCACAAACTCTTCGTCTACTACACAGGCTACAAGACAGGGCCGATGAGGGAGGAGTTCCCACACTGGGCGTTCGGCATTGTCTACGTGGATCCGAACGAGCCACACCGAATCATGCTGCCGAACACGTGGACGTTCCACGGACACAATCCGTGGCTTCGGCGGCGCGGCAACGGAAAAGATGGCGAGTGGCTACTGATGAAGAAGTACGCGGCGAACAAAGCACCTACAGATTTCTTGGAGCGCGTGAAAACGTGGGCAAACTCGTTGCGGCCAGGATCCATGCTAGCGATCGCAGTAAGTAGCTTACTACTGTACAGGATGCTCATGCTCATTTTGGATTCATACTAATGCTGCTGTTGGTGTATTCAATCTGCTGCTGTCCGAATAGTATCAGAATGCTGGTTCGATGGAGCCGGCGTGGTGGGAAGCGCAAGCTTGGTATATATGGCGTGGCGATGGCAAGCAATGTGAGCATCCTTGGTTTTAGGAATTGCGAAGTACTGTCATGGCACTCAACGCTTCCTCGTATGCCTATTATGGCAGACCCTGCAATTGTGTACGACCCCGAAACAGAAGCGCGCATACAGGTTCACCCGGATGATCTGGTGGAGCACTTTAGGGTGAGTTCGAAACTCATTGTACACCGAGCTAGCTGGGACGCGACTGATCAAGGTTGCTTCTGTCATCTTTTTGTGCAGGCACACCCGTTGCACGTTGTTGACGTGTCAACCAAGCCTGGATCGTTATGCCGACGATGCGCCAGTCAAAACAGGACCTTCAAGTACTGCCACGTAGACAAAGGCCATCCAATGTTGTAGCCCAGAAAGCCTCATCGCGCGCTGTCAGACTGAATGTGGGAGAGTAAGTATGCGCACGACAAGCTCACTTCGTACGCTTATCCGCTGACATTAAATGAAACCACTTCAAGCCTCAGAACATTTGTCTATTCCCACGCGGCAAAATAAAAAACTGCAACTACAGTAGTAGAGCTGCTAGATTACACCGCAATAACAGATTGTCTACGAGATCCCGTGATCTTGGACAGACCAGCCTTGAACAGACTCCTTCTCTCCTTAGCATTGCCACGTCGGAAGCGCAGCACAAGGGGGCGCTTCGCATCGTTGAGAGCCCACAGCGTGTGCTTAAGACCAGCGTGCTCGATGTTAGCGTTGCCGATCGCAACGAGGCAATCGCCCGGGTTCACAGCTGCCGCTTGGCCCTGACTGCGGCGCACAATAAGACGCGGAGATCTCTTCAAGCTTTCAATTTTGGGAGCCTATAAGCATAAAGGAAAGGCAACGTTAGCCATCGCCCTGCGGTTTCCGCAATAAACGTCGAGAAAAATTGATAAGGCGTACCAATTGGAGACCAAGAGGGCCCTTGTGCCGAATGGTGATTTCATACTCGTTCGCCTTGGCAGTTATCAGCGTCGAAACACTGACAACTCCCATTGCCACAATCTTGTACACACCAGTAATACTCGTGACCGCCGGGTGCTCAGCAACTTCCTGAGTCGTAATCGTCTCATCAGCTGAATACTCAGCCTCTTCTCCTTCTTCATCCTCTTCAACCGTGGCTTCATGCACGCTTTCCGTGATATCCCGAGCTCGACTATAGCCGCATCACAAAACTTAGCATAGTACTCTTAACCATATACCACATTTCACACGAAGACGTACGTTGTGGATCCTCTCCGCACCACGCTCGTAGCCTTGTCCGATTTCGGTGCTGGTCTGTATAAAAAAATCACAGCGCTTGTTAGTACAAACCAGACCAACACGTAACAATATAATTGCTTACCTGGCCGACCTGGACAATTTTTTTGACTTCTTGGCAGATCGAGAGCTCTTGAGCTCCTTTAGAACCAAGTTGTTGATGCTGCCCATAGACACGGTAGTCCCCGTGTCCAGATTCTTGACACACAAGCTGCTTTCAGCAACCGAAGCCGGCAGTTGAATAGGCGTCGGCTCGTATTTCTCGTAAACGATACGATACAGCGACGGGCGGTCCAGCGTCTCTACGTCCAACGTGATCGTGCCCACGTCGCCAGGAGGGATACTAAAGGTCTTGGACACTTGCAGCCACAGCGCCACATCCGAATTCATATCGACCACACGGACACGGTCCAACGGGCTGTGCCCAGCAGGAGCTTGGAACGTGATCTTTAGAGGCTTGCCGAGATCGCAGTTCTGCCAACAAGATAGAGCAAACAGACGTATGCACAGTTAGCCCCGTGCTTGATGTGAATACAAAATAAAAGCCATCTGGTACATACCGATTTGCACTTGACGCTGTAGCCAGACTTCTCAGCCTGACGGCGGAAGTACGTCCAGGACGCGCACACGTTTTGCTCGTGCTGCAGTTGCTCCGTGTGTTGCAACAGACTTTTTGCACGTGCCACCTTAGGAATGTTGAAGTCTTCAGGACCGTATCCGTAGGGGTTAAATTCGACACTGGCCCCGCGACGAATGAGCTCTGCAGCAACATCATCCGCTCCGCTGGCGCTAAACATGGTGCAAGCACAAAAGGTTAGTCTACCGCAGCGAGAACCAGGCAACGTCGTAGTACGTACCAAGCATAGTGCAGGCAGCTCCAGCCTAGCTGGTCCTTGTGGTTCATATCACAGCCAGCATCTAGCAGAATAATCACAATGCGAAGACGAGAGTCGGTGTCGCACTTGGTCACCAGCATGACGAGGTTGCGCTGGCGGCTGTCCAGGTACTGCACCTGCACTCCGCGCTCAATCGCGACCTTCACACCCTCCACCGACCCAGTGCGAATAGCGTGCAGCAGCGTTTGGAGTAATGCCGCCTTCATCAGGCGTGTGATCTGCGTGTTGGACTGCATGGCTCGCACGCGCCAGCTCTTCGATGCCAAAGGGACAAACGGACGGCGAGTGACAGAACTCGACTCGGCGCTTCTCGCAGTAGCAGGCCGTGCCGGCGGTGGTTGCTTCTTCTTCTCCTCCTCCTGCTGCTTCTCCTGCTGCGTCTGCTCTTCGTTCCACGAGTCGTCACTGGGCGTTTCCAGCTCTGGCTCGTCCTGCGTCTTGGTAGCTGCAGGCTTCACCTCGCTCAGCTCGACAGTCTCGACAGCTCTCTTCTTCTCCTCCCCCCCCTCCTCCTCCTGAGCTGTCGCTGCTTGTTCCTTCAAGTTGACCTCGCTCTCCTTTTCACCAGCTTCTTCCGGCTCGATCTCGGCTTCTACAGTCTCGACCGAGGCGCGCCCCTGCTCGTCCCCGCTAGTGTCGTTCGCTGGTGCTTCCTCCTGCTCAAGGGCTGAGTCGTACGCGCTGGTCGACGACTCGTCGCTCACGCTTCGGCAGTTCTTGACGACGTCCAGACTGGCCTCAGGCTCAGCGGGTGCACTGTTACTCGGGACTGGCATGGTGGCATCGGACGGAGGGGCTGGCATCGGCACGACAGAGGCTGCTCACCCACGAAAACTGGTCGTACCAGCACGGAAAGAGTCGCCTGCCCGCGGAACTTGTGGCGGCACCTATTCCGCCTGATGGACACTTGGTAGACGCGAGACTGCCGCGGCCAGGCGTTGGCGACGCTAGCAATTTTTCCCTCAACGAGCCAGCAGCAGGTTGACCAGCTGTTGCCGCCGCAAAAACTGACCAGGATTTGAAACATACAGAATCCAGGTACGGTAACGACTTACCTTAATACATTATACTTGTGGAAATGCATGAAATCATCATGTATTATTCAAAGCTGAATCTAAATTAGATATACCTCTTTAATTCGATATCGATGAATCCGTGGAGTGTGCCAGTCACCGGTCAGATTTTCACAAAGATGGGTGCACCGCATTGGGCTGGGCTGCATCGCAATAAACATGATCCCGCTGTGACGGCTTCAATCAGGCGGCGGGCCTGCCTGCATGGAGCCCTCGAAGCTCCTGTTGCTGCTACAGTACAGTAGAGAATTTGGCGTTTGCCCTGGGGAAACCCCCACCTCGCAGGCAAAT
This sequence comes from Phytophthora pluvialis, assembly GCA_001314425.1. NCBI lineage: Eukaryota > Oomycota > Peronosporomycetes > Peronosporales > Peronosporaceae > Phytophthora > Phytophthora pluvialis. The sequence continues at coordinate 17,984 of LGTU01000091.1, read as the reverse complement.
GTTACATACAGCTATTTTAGTAGCTGAAAAACAAGTTTCCAAACTTGCCTCGACGGGTAAAGCGTTCGCAATCGCGCCGCACTATCTGAAAAGCTTCAAAAATAGCGATCTCGGAACGCGCAGATCATTGCGAGCGCCACGGATATGCAGGTCAGAAGGCGAAGGTGGTGGGTGTGCTGCCAGCACTAGAAGCATGGTGGTGTCGATCCGGGGCTACAATTAGCACCAGCGAGTCTGCGGCGCCAGAGCAGATCTATTGCCACCACTTACTTCGCATTTCGCTTGGTCTCACGTTGTACAGTACAAGTGTGTCGGCAGCGCAGCCATGTACCTCGACGACGACTGCTTCCACTCGAGCATCGCTTGCCGAGCCGACAGCCTCGAGCCGAAGCTCGTGGTGAAGCTGGCGAATGTGAAGCCTAGCACGCGCATGGGCGATATCACCCAGTACGTGCTGCAGTGCTCGCTTGCCAATACGGATCTCGAGTGGTCTGTAGAGCGTCGGTACTCCGAATTTCGCGAGCTGCTGAAGGTGCTGCACGCGTTCTTCCTGCGCCGTGGAGGCGGTGCTCGGTCGCAGTGCTTCGGCTGTGCCTGGTTCGCTCAGACGCTGCGCAGCTACTGGTTCCCGAGACGCCGCGTCCTGCACTCGCGGTCCCCGAACGTGATCAACCAGCGTCGCGTCAGACTCCATCAGTTCGTGCTGATCCTGGCATCGCACACCTTTTCCGCGGTGCCCAAGTGCATTTCCTGCGCCAACACCATCTTCCCGATCGTGCGCGGCTTCTTCCTTCAAGGCGCCGACCTTCCTGCCAACCTTACCTTGAAGACGCTGGAGCGGGCGCTGCAGCCCAATAACTTTTCGCCCGTCTCGGACCCGAGCAAAAGCAAGATCGAGTTTCGTAAGGCTCGCTCAGTGTGGAAAGTCCTGCAGATGGAGAAGCCCGTGTTCTCCAAGCTCAGCGAGTTCCAGCAGCAGCAAGAAAGACCCCGACAGCGACCACGGGCTGCCAAACCACCCGTGCCACTAGAAGACGGCTGGCGAATCGCTCTTGAAGCTCCCGAAAGCGTCCTCTGCGAGGCCTAGACTGCGCAAAGTAACTTATTAGCAACAATGTACTACTTCAACATTGTCCACAAAGTGTAGCCATGTGCAACCCGGCCACCACGACTAGCAAAATACCGGTAGTACCGGTAGTCTCTGCCAATCACAGACCATTCGCTCCCCATCGCCTGACGCCGCCATGGCGCACCCGCCGATCAAGAAACAGGAGTTCCTAGGCGCCGTGACGCTCGTGTCTTTCTCATCGGATGGATCTCTACTCTACGTGGGCGTGGGCCCGACGGTTTTCCTGTACGCCACCGCTACTGGTGAGATTCTGGGCAAGCACGACGTGTTGACGCGAGGCATTCTGCACGGCTGTGACATCGTCGGGCATCCGGGCTCTGATGCTGCAACGGAATCGTTTTCCGGTGCATTCTTCGGTCAAAAACGTGCATCATGTTTTCAGAACTTGCCGCAGACTCCTGGGGCTGCTCGCTGGCTCGAGGCGCTGGCGGTGTTGGGCAAACCGAAAGTGTTTTGCGACTGGGTGTTCGACGTGCAGCTGCTGACGGGTGACTTTGCGTCGGGGGAGAACAAGAACCTGCTGGCTGCAGTTGGACTTGCGCATAACTTCGTGCAGATATGGGACCCTGTGTGCAACGAAATTCTGCGTAGCGTGCAGAGTGCCGAGCGCTGCATTCTGTACGCGTTGGCGTTTCACGGACGATCGATGGACGACCTGGTGGCTGCTTCAGGAACGGTGTTCCAGCAGATTCTGCTGTGGAATCCGATGGAAAATGGAGGTGAAGAGACGAACACTGCTATTGAGCCGGCGCAACGACTGCATGCTCACGATGGTGTGCTCTTCAAGCTGGCTTGGTCATCGGATGCGCGCTTGTTGGCCTCGGTCTCGGACGACCGTACAGTGCAATTGTGGTCAAACAATGGAAAAACTACGGTTGAACAACTCCACTTGCCACGAAGGTCGAACCGTGCCGAACTGCTTACGGCTGAATACACTCCAGTGTTCCGAGCATGGGGTCACTCGGCACGCATTTGGGATGTGTCCTTCTGGGCGCGCGGTGTGGTGACGGCGAGCGAGGATGGCCTTTGCAAGCTTTGGGATCTTGAAGGCAATTGTGCTGCCACGTTGCAAGGTCACATGGGCAGGCACGTATGGCGTGCAGCTGTCCACCCGTCGCTAAATATGATTGCCTCGGGCGGCGGTGACGGTGCTGTTAAACTCTGGGACATCACGCGCCAGCTCATGTCCTCGTCTGATGCGCCGGGAGCTAGCGACTTGTGTAAGACGGTTCGTGTCCTTATTACGACAACACCCGCTGCAGTAAAAAGGAAGAAGGGTGCTCCATCTTCACACAGTGTGCGTAACATCGTTCTCAGCACTGTGGACAACGGCAAGACGGCTTTTGTAGCTTCCGAGCACGGCGATGTTTTCCGTCTGGACTTGTCGTCACTCACAACAGAACTATTTTTCACGATCCCTCCAACTGGCGGTTTGTCGACGTTCGCAATGGATTTTTCTGGGCGCTTCTTGCTGCTAGGCGAAGTAACAGGTCGAGTGTGTATCGTGGATGCATCCACGGGCATTCTGCTGCTCTCGTGGTCTACCCAAACCAACGTACGAATCATGAAGCTTTGGTGGGACCAGGAAGACGCCCTTTTCAGCAGCAGTGCCAACGGCATCCTATCTGAATGGAAACCAACTATTGCAGAGACCAGCGAGACCTTGGCATCGCCTTCGATCACAATGGAGCTTGTGGCAACATTCAAGATCCCTGCCAAGAGCTCAACATCTTCAATTCTGGTGGTCGATCGCTTGGCTACGACCAGAAATATCGTAGCAGGCGACGGACATGGCAGCGTGTATGTGTTCCACCGTTCACTCAATTCGAGGGAAAGTGATGAACAATCCAAGGCGGTGCGACCCCCAGCTCTCGTGCTTAAAGGTGCCCACGGACGTGAATTAGTGGCATCACTCTTGCTTTCCGAAGAAAATGAAGGCGTTCATACCGTGATGCTGTCGGGAGGACATGATGGGTACATTTGCTCGTATGCGCTGGAAGAAGATGCAAGTGGAGTTCTGACAGCTGTACACGTAGGCCGTGAGTCCATTCGAGGAATTTCGACAATCAAGCAGCTTTGGTGGGGTGAAGCTTCAACTTTCGACGCCAAGACAAAGCGTGATCTCATGGTCTTTGGTTTCCACGCGGCACAAGCCGTTTTGCACAACTTCTCAGCGCAATATCGTGTCTTCAACGTGGAATGTGGTGGTTGGCGCCGCCCACATGCGCTGTTCACTAGAGCGGGTGAGCTCGACTCTGCCTTGCCCTCACACACATTTGTGTTCACGCCCCCAGCAACTCAAAAGCAGCAGGTTGACATCAAGGTGCACTCGACTCTTCTGAATGAGCCCAATGCTGCCGATACTTCCACGCGTTTCTCCGAATGCTCACTGCACGATCATCATCACGGACGCATGACGACATGCGTGGCCTTCCTCGGAAATATGCGGTTAGTTACCGCTGCAGAGGATAACAGCCTCATACTACATCGCCGGCACGCTTACGGTGATCAGGACAAGCGTACAAGCTTTCGTTGGGGCAGTGTGGCTTCTGGAATTGCCCATACGACTACTGTTCGGGCGCTCACAACGTTCCAGCGCAAAAATTCTGATGGCATCGAGGACCACATCATTATCTCAGGAGGTGGCAAGCAGCGTCTAAATGTGTGGCTAGTTCGCGGAGAAAGCGACCTGCTCCGCCATGTTTGCGGCCAGGAACCTGCCGAGGCAGCTCAGGACCACCGCATTCTCGGGCTTGCTACGTTTGCGATACCCTCTGCTTCGGACGCGTATCGACTTGTGGCGGCTTGTAATTCCGAGGGATCCACTCAACTATTGCTGTTGGACGTGAACCACGGCAAACTTTTCGAGCTCGGCGACTGCCGTTCGTCCTCAAGAAAGCCGATTTTGTCTTGCGTTGGCTTTCAGGAAGGTGATGAGGATGCAGTAGTTGCTGGATTGGCAGTGGGCTCTACTGATGGCTTAGTGACGCTGTGGGACCTCAGCGCGCTGCTGAAGAAAATTGCTTTGCTTCTTCGGTCCGAGGAAGGTGCGGGGCTGTTCAAGGAAAAGCTTCAGGGGTTGATTGGTGAGATGCAACCGAGTGGTAACTACTTGGCACACGATATGGGTGCGAACTGTATCAATCTGGTCTTCTGCAAAAAGAGTAAGGAAGAAGGAAGTCTTGACGTGGCTCTTATCAGCGGTGGGGACGACCAGAATTTGAATCTGCGTGAGCTGCGCTTCCCAGCATGCCAAATGATATCTGAAGCTCGGGCGGTGAATGCCAGCGGCTCAGCAATTAAAACTGTTGCTTGCGTGGATGCCGAGGTCATTTATACCGCCGGATACGACCAACGAGTGAGCAAGTGGAACGTTCGTTGCAACGAAAGCGGCACGGGGCTGGAGTGGCAAGGAGCTGTTTTTTCCGAATGCGCCGACATTGCTGATCTCGCGATTCGCCAAACCCCGGCTGGAACAACCGATGAAGTTGTTGTCGTTGGCCAAGGTCTGCAGATGATGCAGTTCCAGCGCGAGTAGGGCGGCGTCAGCTTGAGCAAGGTTGTCGAAGCAACAACACAGAGGGACCACGAGCGACTGAATAGAATTGCATGCATTTTTCTGGGGTTTTGTTCCTAGGAAATATCAACATCGCCAGCTTTAGAAGAATGGACCACACGCAGCAGCAAATACTTCTTGTCGTGCTTGGATTAGTGCCCTGTGTCTGATCAGCTTCCCTCAGTAACCGACTTCATCTTGCTGTCAGCTCTTCCTGAAGACGACGCCTGAGTATTTGGTTCTGAAAAGCAGCACCGCCGCTCCCAACATGAAAGTGCGGGGCTCGCAGCCCACTACAGCGACGACGAAAAAAAATCTTCAACCAAAATCCAGTCCCCACACGCCGACAGCACGTGCACCCTATTGACCGAATGTGTTCTCGCCGCTGTAGGTGATGTAGAGGAAGCCATCCACGTCTTTCTGTTCTTCGTAAATGTTCGACATCAAGGCAGCTGAGCAAACGGAAACAAAACCACGGCATTGGAGTAAGTACGAGCAGCACACAGTAGTGAACCCAGCACCGAAGCCCGTACCGGTGGGTGGGAGGACGTTGTTGATGAAGATGAAGATTGCCTTCTCAGGGCTCAGTTTGATGCGCTTTCGGATCACGTACACGAACTGACCGACTGTCAGGTCGGCCGGTACCAGGTACTTCTTCTTGTCAATGTCCGGGATGTCGCTGCGGTCCGCCTTCTCACAAATCACCTGCACCACAGCCACGCAACAACACGCCCATCAGCTTATGGTACACTACGCTCGAATGACTGCGGGACTCGGAGGATACGCACCGGAATTCGGTCGGGGTACTTGGATCGGATGCGCTGCGCCTCGGCCTGGCGCTTCTCTGCAAACACGACACCATCAAACGTCGTTAGCACTCGCTTCTCGCCGCCTGTATCGGAGACCGTCAGAGCCACGTACCGAACGGGTGTTCCTTCTTGAACGAGCTCATCGTCGCTGCGAAAAAGACTGTCGGCGTGTTCTTCCTCTTGCAAGTGAGTCTCCGGGATAGCTACGTCTGCAGCACAGGCAAAACAGCGACACACAGGCGCCTCCAGTCAGTCTCTTTCCCGCTCCGGACACGGTATCTCGCCATGAAAGGTCGCTGCACACTATTAGCACTCTTAATTGGCGCGCTGCAACCCTCAACAAACACTGAAATCCAGGCGCAAAAGCACGTCTGATTCCGAGCGGGGGTGAGCCAGCGTCACTCGCGCCCTCTCGCCCCGTAGAGCGACCCGAGAGACGCGAGCGAATGCTGCGCGACCAACACACAGACGAGCGCACATATACGCAGGGAACGGCCGAGGTGGCGCAGCGCGGCGAGCGCGAGCGCCGCCGCCGTACGATCTGGTTACTTGCCTTCGACGTTTCTTCTCGGCTTACTTTCTTTGTGTAAGTGGGGGGACTGAAGCCCGAAGGCGGAACGCCTAACCCTTGGGGATTCGATTCGAGAGGGAGGACGAGAGACCTTCATTCTGGATGAATCAGAAGAGAATCTGCGATCGATTAGGCCCTCTTCAATACGCACCGGCCAGGTACGGAGGCAAAAGGGGACCACTTGGTTTCTAGCAGCCTCCAAGCGCCGCTTGCAGCAGCGCGCTCCCTCTTGTTGGCACTGCAAACAAGGCGACGGACTCGGCCATGACGCCGCTCGGCCAATTGCCTGCATGGCGACAGCGACTCCAAGCGAAATGCCCCAGGGTGCAGTGTCCGTTACCAGTACGCGCCGCCGATTTGAGTTGCATCCGCAGCAGTCAATCCAGTTTCGGTTTTCACCTCGCTGGCATATAATTAGCCAGCCCGCTAGCGATCGCGCATTTTGACGCAACGGACGGCTGCAGCAGGATTCGCCACGCGGGACTGTTCTTCATGCCTTGCCTCGGCCGCGCCTTCAACGTCGTCGGCAGCAAAATGTCTCGATGGCTGTGTGTGCCACACCAGTTGCCACGCTCGGTCTTCTGATTGGCTGAAATGCCGGAAAAACCTCACCAATAAAAACCTCAGGCAAAACGGCGGCTCGTGTTCTTTCTCTCGGGGAAACCCCGTAGGGACCACCGCGACACAACCCAAGACGCTCAGAACGCGCGAGCCGCCTCCTCCTTCTTCTCTGTGTAGGTGTCCCAGGACGAATGCTGTGCCAGCTGCGGCGGCGCGCTCTCCCCCTGGGCCTCCCCCTTTCCGCCGCTCCTCTGCCCCCGCCGCACCGGCTGGTCGAAGTGGACGGATCCTCGATCTTTCTTCGGATTCTAGGGCCGCGGAAGGGGGGAGCAAGGAGGGAGCGTAACGCCAGGCCCCGCCGTGGCAACTCGTGAACTGACCGATCGCTGTGCCGTGCTGCAGATTGAGCGCCTTCACCCGCCGCTTTCTCCCCACATTCGACCAAGATGAACCCGGAATAGTACGTGCAGCAGGGCCACACGCAAGGAGCTGATTTACTGCTGCTGAACGAAGCCCAGACCCCGACTGACGCTCGCTTTTTGTGTGCAGTGACTACCTGTTCAAGCTGCTGCTAATCGGTGACTCCGGCGTCGGCAAGTCGTGTCTGCTGCTCCGTTTCGCTGACGACACGTACACGGAGAGCTACATCTCGACCATCGGCGTGGACTTTGTAAGTGCCTCCGACACATCGGCTCTTCCCTAGTTAGCGCCTTCGAGGGCAGGAAGGGCGGGTTCTTATCAGGATTGCTGACGTGGTAATATCTGTGCCCAGAAAATCCGTACGATCGAGCTGGACGGCAAGACCATCAAGCTCCAGATTGTACGTCCGCTTTAAGATTTCACCGCTTATGAGCTGTAGCCTATGGCTCGGACATCTAACTAACTTGGTGCGGTATTCACGTGTGCTTCTGCAGTGGGACACGGCCGGCCAGGAGCGTTTCCGCACGATCACTAGCAGCTACTACCGCGGTGCCCACGGCATTATTGTCGTGTACGACGTGACGGACCAGGAGTCGTTCAACAATGTGAAGCAGTGGCTGCACGAGATCGATAGGTGCGTTGGACTTTAGCGTTACCAAGGAGGACCACGGAAAGGAGCTAACTGATGTGCCGCTGTGACTTGCAGATACGCCTGCGAGAACGTGAACAAGCTGCTGGTCGGCAACAAGAGCGATCTGACGGCCAAGCGCGTGGTAAGCACGGACGCCGCCAAGGAGTTCGCCGAGAGCTTGGGCATTGAGTTCCTCGAGACCAGTGCGAAGAACGCCGCCAACGTCGAGAAGGCCTTCATGATGATGGCTGCCCAGATCAAGAAGCGCATGGCCAACGCCCCCGTGGCCCCCAAGGCCGGCGTCAAGCTGACGCCCGGCCAGCAGGTTCCGTCCAACGGCGGGTCGAAGTGCTGCTAAGCAGTGTCGTTTAGTCCTGTTTGCCTCGCGTCGCGCGCTAGTTGATTTGTCTGCAGTTTAGTTCCGGAGTCTTGTGCAGCGAGGCACGAGAGGCGCGGCACTCGGGAGGTCCAGAACAGGGTAAAGATAAAAGGCTGGTGTGCGGCGCGGGTGAAAAGGCTGTTCGAGGATTCGGTGGCGTTTGGAGGAGTACGAGGTTGCGCTTTCTCAGGTCAGCGCTGCGCTCCTCTGCTAGGTCTCGCGTTCTCGTTTTTGGCTTGAAAGGAGCGACAACGAATGCTACTCTGGTTAGTTGTGACCCTATACATGGTATATTCTTTCTCTTTCTACAATTATGTTTCTTTCTACCTTAATGCATCAACTGAAGCGAGTGTGCTGCAGAGTCTTCCCTCACTTCGTTGATGGAGCAGCTCGGGAAAATGCAGCGTGGAGCGAGCTTGCTGCATTTGAATCCTTGTAGACTAGGAATTCAAATTCAGGCTGCCGCTTTTTGCGTTTGACAGATTGCAGGATCCATTCTGCGCAATGACATTTCAGCAAGTGTGTTTGAGATGACAGACACAGCAGTGCGAATCAAGAACGGCGGAACTTTACCTGAACTCACAAACTTGACCTTGCCAGAGCTCTGGTCCAGGCAAAAAGGTGCAGGTTAGATCAACATCTCCATGTAGCGAGCAGGGTAAATTCGAGCAACATACCTTGAGCACTTTGTCTGCCTTGGACCCGTTCAAGTTGGAGCCGACCATGTGCGTGACGCGCGTGGAGGCCAGCATCGAGCTGCAATACCAACCGCAACACAAGGACTGTCATCAAATGAAATGACGTTGCAAGATCCTGAGCAAATTTCTGCGTACGCCACGTTGCCGCCGTGCTCCTGCACCAGCTTCGCCAAGTAGTATCTACGAAACAGAAGCGATGTGGTGTCAGGGTCAATAGGCAACGTACACATTCCTTTTGTACGTACGAAGACACTTTGCCTGTGCGCCCATTGAATACAACCCGGCATCCCTGTCGACGAGCAGGAGCCAAGTCAACCGGAGAGTTACGACCCGACGCAACACACCGTTCTGCAGCAGCGTACCTTGAAGATATCGAACCGTGCTTGTGCTGCAAACTTCTTCGCTTCCTCTTTATCTGTTGCATTGTATAGCACACAGTAAGAGTTAACAGTGATGTTGCACTTGCCTTTACAAACCCCAGCACACGACCATGCTCGGTGCTGCCCGCCTGTGCACGTTTCTCCAGAAAAAAATGCTCTCTCTTCTTCTCAGTCCAGCGTCTCCTGGTCTCCTCCTCTTCCTCTCGCTGTCGGTCGTTCTTAACGCGGTGCTCGTGGCGCGACGTCGGACCACTCGGCCCATTCACAGCGAACATCGCACAGTAAAGTTGCCTTTCCGAGAATTGGCCATGAATTTGGTCCAACTCAAATTTGTGCAAATAGTCTCGCATCTGGTATCCGCGCACACTCGGCCATCAGCCATCGGAGACAAGGAAGATGGAGTTCGCAGGCGGCATGCACGGCTCGCCGGCGAGCGGGCAGTTCGCCGCACCGCACGGACAGCCCCACCCCCTTCAACAGCAGCAGCAGCATCCCCAGCAGCAGCAGATGCAGCCGCGTCAGGCGCCCGTGGCAAGCATCGACACCGAGCACAAGGACATGATCTACGACATTCAGCTGGACTACTACGGGAAGCGCCTGGTCACGTGCTCGTCCGACCGGACGTTCCACGTGTACGACGTGTCGAAGGCCGTGGTGGCGGGCGGGGACAGCGACGACCTCTCGGCGGCGAAGGACGGGCAGGAACGGCAGCAGGAGCAGCAGCATCACGTGCTGCAGCACGTGGTGCCTCTGACCGACGACTCGGCGGCCCCCATCCACCGCGTGGCTTGGGCGCACCCAAAGTTCGGCGCGGTGCTGGCTCTGGCCGCGCAGGACGGAAAAGTGTACATCTATCGAGAGGAGCTGGTCCAGCAGGGCGCTGGTGGAGTCGACAACGTGACGGAATGGCGTCTCAAGCACGTGCACGACTTCCACTCGCTGGCTGTGCTCAGTGTGGCCTGGGCACCGTACGAGTACGGACTCTGTCTGGCTGGTGCTTCGGCCGATGGACAGGTATCGTTCCTTACCCGTATGCGTGAAGGATGGGTGGTCTCGTCGAGCTTCCGCAACTCGGAGGAGGGCATGGGCTGCACGTCCGTGAGCTGGGCTCCGTACAACTCGTTGGGCTCGCAAGGGGCTCAAGGCCCAATCCAGCGCGTGGTCACTGGATCATGTAATCACGCAATTACTATCTGGCAGCATGTTACGACGTCCCAGGAAGGTGGTAACCCTGGCAACAGCTACTGGGAAGTTGTGAATACCCCCTTGTACGGACACAACGACTGGGTTCGCGATGTGGCTTGGGCGCCAAACGTGGGTATCCCGTCGAATGTGATCGCGTCCGGATCGGATGACCACACGGTGCGTGTTTGGACTCAAGACGAGACTGATGGCGAGTGGGTGCCCCATGTGGTGCATATGTTCCGTGCACCGGTGTACCGAATAAGCTGGTCGCTCACGGGCTCCGTTCTTAGCGCCGCCGTTGGTGATGATGAGGTTACCTTCTGGAAGCAGCAGAGCAACCATGAGTGGATGCAAATGTCCTCTGTAACTGATCAAGGTGCAGCTAACTAGATACCTGACCAAGACCAATTGGCATCACGACTCGGAGTTGTTACGGTCTCTGCTTTCTTTCTAAATGCTAGGAACTTTTCTGTGCATGCGTCCATTCATCATCGTCGTTCCACTTTATTTATGCGTGCATCGTTGTCATACCAAGCTCCTTCATCTATTACGCCGTATGGTAAACGCGCATGGCGTAGGATGCGACGTCTAGCAGCTGAAAGTGCTCACTGGCACCGTCGACGAGCCTCTTATCGGCCTCAGCAATACGCAGGCAGATCTTGGCCTTCTGCACGTCATTGAGCTTGTCTAGTGCGAGCACGTCGTCGTTCAGCTGCCGCAAAATCGTAAGCACCGGGTATCCAGCCAGCAGGATGCTCTCGATGTCCGTCTTCATCTTTTCAAAGCTGTTCGAAGCCACCGAGGCCCAAAATTGCTGCAGCAGCTCCGGCGGAGCAAGGCCCGCCACAGCAATAACATCCTCTTGGGACAGCTCATCGTCCCCGCAAAGCTGCTTGGCACTTTGCAGGTAGTTGATCGCCTTACGCAAGTCTCCGTTTGAGCACTCAAGCAGCGATTCCAGCACCGAATCCGACACACTCACGTGCTCTTCTGAGGCGATGAAGCGCACACGAGACGCCATGGAGAGCTTTTCTAACGGGGCAAAGCGGAACTTGGCGCATCGCGAGGCCACGGGCTCAATGATGCGACTCACGTAGTTACAAATGAGGCAGAAGCGCGTGACCTTGGAGTAGTTCTCCATCATGCGACGCAGCGCCGACTGCGCGTCGCCCGTCATGGAGTCGGCCTCATCCAGTACGATGATCTTAAAGGGCGGCAGGCCACTGGCGCTGCTGATGGCGCCCTGGGCGAAGCTCTTGACCTTCTCGCGCACCACCTTGATGCCGCGGTCATCCGACGCGTTAAGCTCCAGGAAGCGCCCGCTCTTGCGGAAGTCCGGGCCAAAGAGCTGGCGCCCCACCGCCACAATCGTGGACGTCTTGCCCGTGCCCGGAGGTCCGTAGAACAGCAAGTGAGGCAGCTGGCCACTGGCGATGGACGTCTTGAGCGTGGCCACCACGTGCTCCTGGTGGGAGATCTCGTCCACGTTCTTGGGACGACTAGCAACAGCGAGGAATCACCATTAGAAACTTGTGCACACTACAGGAAAGACGCAGATACGGATGATGCACGCACTACTTCTCCACCCAGGGCAGCACGGGCGCTGGGACGCTGGATTTGGACGTCGATGTAGAGCTGAACATGACCGATGATCCCAAGGTTCGTGGTTCGCGCCAAAGTTGTGTACGGTAACTCCGACAACGTAACCTCGATTAAATAACAACCTCGAATAACACTCGGGTTACGCACAATTGTGCAAAAGCGTTTGGTGTGTTGTACACACATACAAAAACAAATATTCAGAAGTGCTTGTTAAAGAAAAAGCATTTTTCAGATGTGCTAGTTCAAGAAAACCCTTTTTAGAAGTGCTTTTTAAAATATAAAAACCCTTTTTCAGAAGTGCTAGCTTTATATTGTGATAGTTTTGTAACGAAGTTCGCAGTACCGTATCGTCTTAGCCCTTGGCGACAAGTCATTTTAGCCAACGACATGCTTAGAAAAAAAACAGATGCTGCGAAATTTGGATTTGCTAATTAAAGCCTTCGTCTAACGGTGGCGATTTTTGATTCCGCTCAACAACTACCATTCCCTCGAGGGTTTTCCTCTGAACTTTGAAGACTGTTGACCCAACAACACACACAAATGGGAACTGCTGGATCTTGACGCTGATAGAGTGTTTCGACCCATCGGGGCATAACGGAAGAGATATTGGCTTTCTGTGCATCCGTAAATTCACCTGCTAGGACAACCTGGTAACATTCAATGCTATCTAAATTTCGAGGCAGTAGTGTCGCCGGAGGACCCGGGGTAGCTTTAAACGCCATGCAATAAGAGCGAATAGACCGGTGTATTCCTCCATGCATCACGGGTGTCAACGCAACCACAGTGACCAATTGGGTCATTGAGCGCTCCACAATCGTAGACTCCAAAAGATCATCATGCAGCTCGCCAATTTAGAACCCGTTCTTAATTGCAAATCTCGGCAATACGCCGCCGGCCAAAGCGCCATCACATTTTTCACAAATTCGGAGTTTGAAATGGACATTGCCCACTGCAATTCCTTTTCGAGCTAAAAGCATATTGGATAATGTGGAGCTCAAATCCGAGCAATCGTACTCCCGTGCTAACTTATCTGGCAAGTTCTCTTCGCTAACAGCCAATATCCTGCGCATTTTTTCTAGATAAATACCATCCGTAGACGCCACAGTTACGCAACATCGCCGTAGCATCAATCGATCGCAAACACAGCAACCACACTGCTCGAGCCCTTCTGCACCTAACGCTTTCTGTAATTCTTCCAATATAGCCAACTTTACTTCTCGCGACACGGGTTGCACACCACAAAACTGTTCATCCTCACCCGCTTGCAATCGAGATCGGTTTGCATCCATCTTCTTCTGTCGTTTACTCTTTGCCTGCTCGCGCTGTTTTCGAAGCCTTCCAGCCTTGGCACCTGTAGTTTCATTTGGTCACTGCCTCCTGCTGTCATTCCTTGATCAAGCAACTCTTGTCGTTTGAGCTGTTGGTACTCTCGCTGCTTTTGAAGCCGCTCGTTTATCTTTTCAGCGGTCTCACGGGATCGGTGCCTCCGCATTGCTTCCCGGTTTCTCCGTTTTCTCTCTGCATCCAGCACCACTTTTTGCTTTGGACCACGACTTCAGATCCGTTTTGTTTGGTCGTTTTGTGCAAGGGCAGTTATATGTTCGACTGCAGCGATGAGACCGTTGGAATGCTGCATTCATTTTGTTAGCTTATATTACGAGAAACTGTCTACTAGCTCACGTTCCCAAGACGCGGAGTGACGACGCAATGTAACATATTGAATTCGCAGGCCATACCGTTGGAATGATACATTCATTTTGTTGGCTTAAATGTGAGCAACCGCTTACTAGCTTATGTTCCCATGGCACTGAGTGCAGGCGCAATGCAAAAGATTGAATTCGCGGCCAGAATTAAAAGTAATTTCTGCGCCCACTTTGTTCTCGATCGCGATAATTCCAACGCGATTCAAACCTACCGTCCATTTTTCGGCTCGGCAATTCGGAGCACAACTATGGTTGATATAACGCGAATTATTTCCAATGCGTTGTGCGTCGATGTATTTATTCGAACCATACGCCATAAGATACTCACATGGCCCTGCATTCATTCGCTTTTTCTTTGCATCCTCGTCAATAATTTCACCAACGTACTCACGCAATAATGATCCTTTAGTTATTGACTGCAACGCAAAAGCTCCATAACCCTTCCCGGAAGCGATCCCTATTGTGATGCTAATCTTCACATCACGATACATTGACACGTTCGATTGCCGCAAACGGGACCCACATTACAAGTCGTTCTATCACACTCAATTCGGCGTCTCCGGTTATTACAGCGTTCACGACATTGCCCAATACACGCGCATTTATCGTTGCCCCACTGGCTAAACTCCAATACCCCGCTGGTTTCGTGAATTTCGATAAAGCCACGTTATCCATTCTTAGCCGCTTCGTCGGTATCCCTTGGTGCTGACAGAGTGCGAATATAACCATCCAGCGTCGTCTGAAAAAAGCGTCCTCTAGCTCTTCCACTCCTTTTCGCCGACATCCAGTCCTGCCAGTTGGTGTGCTATTTCGCGAATAGCTTGGACCACTGGCAAAAGATTCAACAGTGTCAACACTGAAAGTTCCAAGCAATCTTCTCTTCCTCAGTCTATTTTACATTGATGGATTTCGACGTTCCAACTAGCAAGAAAAAATGAACCCGCTAGAGTTCGGTTGCCTAAACGCGGTGAAACTTTCTGAGATACATTCTCATTGTCGCGTTCCTACCTTGGTTTAACGCAGCCGGCTCGTTGATACCTCTGCTCATTTGCCATTTTGCCATTAACCTGAACACCCTTTTCCCGATAGGCGCCCCATCTGCCTTCAAGCATGGCGAATCACTGCAGCGATTCAGGTAAATGCTCGATTACTCACTGTTTAAATAAATGTTTCATACTTATAAAGTAAATGAACAGGTTTTGATGAACCTCGCCGATTCCCGCCATTACTATCTGCGCGCGTCGCTCTCGAGGCAGTGCTTCCACTCTTGGACTTGCCGCGTGTATGTAATCTTGTATCCGATTTCTTGGACTTCTCCTGTCTGGACAATTGAAGCAGCCGCAGAAAACATCGTACCGTATCTACTCCGTCGCCTAGCCGGGCCAGCATATTCCGCTCCCTATATTGAAGATGTTTGCGACCGCCTCGTTGCTAATGCTGCCGAGAGAGATCGCATCACCGAGATGAAAACCACTACCCAGTTATTCCCCAGTCTCGTGATCTCTCGAGCGGCACCAGTAGCTGCTGCGATAGGGCACCTGCACATTCTGACGTGACTCTACCAACGGAGCAACCGAGTCTGCTGGAGGAATAACCTCTTTGAAGCTGCTGGAATGAGTGGTTCGCTAAGTGCGGTCAACTAGATTCTCGCCCGATTTCCTGTTCCCCTGAGGGACGTCCTCCCTTTAGTCGTGGTTGGGGGTATTTCCAGAGGGTATGACTTGATAGTGCAGTATTTCATCGCAGCCGCCGCGTCGGACATGTCGTGCCAACACGGACTTGGAGATGCCGTATCCTGTGCTCCGCTCCATCTCGCAGCTTGGATCACCCGTCACTCTTTAATCCCGCTTACCGTTTCGCTTGACGAAGCCGCTGCAAGGGGCGATGCGGCTTTTCTTTGTTGGGCGCAATCCCAGCAAACAACAACAGCCTCTACTAGAGCATTTGATGACGCGGCTGCTGGCGGGCATCTTGACGTGTTGATGTTGCTTCGTAACAGAAATGAAGTCTACACGACAGAGGCAATGGACCGTGCTGCTACTAATGGACATTTACACGTCGCACGTTGGCTCCGCCAGCATGGTATCGGAGGTACTGACCATGCGGTATTTTATGCCGCCGTGAATGGCCATCTCGATACTGTTCAATGGATCTATCGTCATCGCATTGGGGAATTTCCGCCAAGCACATTCGATCATGTCTGCGCTAATGGACATTTTGCAATTGTACAATGGAAGACTGCAAAAGGTGTTGGTGGTGGGTCTGTTAGTGCAATGAATTGGACTGCTACCCGCAAGCATTTTGCTTTAGTCGCGTGGTTAAATGAAAACCGGGCAGAGGGATGCACCACTGCTGCTATGGATTCGGCTGCAGCTAATGGCCACTTGGCCGTGGTGCAACGGTTACAAATGCATACAGTAACAGGTGTTACAGCCGCCGCTATTGATGACGCCGCAGCAAACGGCCACCTCCACGTCGTGGAATGGCTCGTTCAAAACAGACGTGAAGGCTGTACAACGGAAGCACTTGATAATGCCGCGTGGGGTGACCACATCGCTGTTGTGCAGTGATTGGATACCCAACGACGCGAAGGCTACACGTACAAATCCATGGACGCGGCTTCAGCTAGAGGGCACATCTCGATAGTTTCCTAGTTCCACGCAAACAGGTCTGAAGGATGATCCATGCGCGCCTTGAATGCTGCCGCCCTAAATGGCCACTTTCCTGTACTCGACTTCCTACGACTGAATTACGAACATCGCGTTTCTCCTGCAACCTTTGCTTGCTGCGTTTTGCATTGGAATATTCACCTTGTCAAGTGGATCGCGGTGTTCTATCCCGAAGCAACCAACCGGGACGTTGTCAATCGCTGGGCGCATTTACACGGCTGGTCGATTGAAATTGTGAACTCTCTCTTCCTGTGATTCGCTATCCTGGTAGGACTCCACAAGCTCCGATGAAGGCGAACAGCAATTGAGTTTCTTTACGATTTATTTTTCGTTTCAATTTCTTTCGACTATTTATGATCATAGTTTAAATGTTTTTAACTTGAATTATTGAATATTGCTCTAACACTCAGAACGGAATATAGCTTTCACTTTGCCACAGTATACCCCCCCCCTCCCACCCGCCGAAGAACCCTATACAGCCCTATTTGTGAGTATATTATATTCTATGAATTTTCGTGCCGACAATTTCAACGGCTTAGCCTACGTCACCGTTAACTAAGCGCTTTTCCAAGATTTTACTGCCTCTTCTGCTTCTCGCTGCCCCCCCCCCCCCCCCNCCCCGCTTCACATTTTAACTTTTGCGCTGCGCTACACACTTTACAATTGATACCCCTGCCTCTAATACGAACAGCAAAGACCACGTTGGCAGCCTTTCCAAGACACCTTCTTAAAAAAATCACGGCTCTTCCAACCAAGATGAACTCGTAGCTGACGGCACAAAGGCCACCGACGAAGTTCGTGAAAGCACTGGTGTGTCTTCCGCTCACGGCAGCCTTCCAAATACTGAAACCGAA
Source organism: Phytophthora pluvialis (assembly GCA_001314425.1). Taxonomy (NCBI): domain Eukaryota; phylum Oomycota; class Peronosporomycetes; order Peronosporales; family Peronosporaceae; genus Phytophthora; species Phytophthora pluvialis. The sequence continues at coordinate 837 of LGTU01000091.1, read as the reverse complement.
AATTCCACCTCCGTTCGACCTACTAGCATATCCAAAGCCACATCTGATGTTCCAGACGCCAAGCCAGACCCGCGATCTGGCCAATCCGGCATTACACCTGTTTCTGCCAAGACCAAAACGACCACTATTGTGCGCCCGCTTGTATTCAAGCAATTAAAGACCGGGATGAAAAACGCATGGGTTTTCCGCGCTCGGGTGCTGGCACGGAACCATATCCGAGAGTACGAAAACTTGCATGGAGGAGGCAAACTTCTAGAAATATTCATTTCTGATGAATCAGGAGATGTCATTCGCGTCACGCTTTTCAATGCTGCGGTTGATCAATTTCACGACTTGTTGGAGGCCGGCGCTACCTGTACGCTCTCGGATGGTCGTTTAAAATCTACCAGTCGCACTTCCGGGCTAGCTGGCCCACCCATTGGTGCTACTTTCGGCGGCAAGGCAACTATTATACGCGCAATCGCGGAGGAGTCGATTCTTGCGGAACCACTTCTCCGTTTCTCTTCGCTTATTGCGTTAAACGATGTTTCGCCCGGGGCTGCGGTTACGTTTATAAGCGTCGTTCACGCCGTTGGGGTGCAAAACGTATCAACACCAAAAAAGGAAAATCAGTGGATAAACAAGACTTCCTCGCTGCGGACGAAGACAACGCAAAAGTCGTTTGTACATCTTGAGGTCTTCTCGCTCGTGAATTCACCGATGCAAACCGAGGCCAAGTGTCGACGGCCAGATACACGATTACAACGACACGTGATCTGTAAATATCGGGGTCGACTGTAGCGGGGTTACATTCGGGTAACATGATTACCCTCTCGAAAGTGATCGTATCACTTTCTA
>LGTU01000090.1:0-61428 GCA_001314425.1 Phytophthora pluvialis | reverse complement strand
AGAGGTTTGGAGTATTTCGGGGATAGAGGTTTGGAGTTACTTGATACTTGAAACGACTGCCGGCTTTCCTGGCCCGATACAACTTGTATTCCGAGTCGCCCCGGGTTCAAACCAGCGCCGAGGTTTGAAAAAACCGCCTACTTGGTTTGGAGTTACAACTGAAACGAGTTCAAACCATGAAACGGATTCAAACCAGGTTTGAACGGGAATTTTGGTTTGGTTTGGTTTGTTCAGGGCGTGCGTTTTTTATGTCGTATTTATTTTGCGATAAATAACCAACTAATCTATATTAACGGCAGCCAAAAGGGTGCAGCCAAGGATATGCTTTTCAATCGGATTTGCTCCCGGTGAAACGCTCGGCGGGGGTCTTCAGCCCTGTCCGAGCATGTCTCCTTCATCATGAAGTCCATGGAGCTGGCTGTCATGTCCCCGGCAAGCCGCTTGCCGACTCAACGTTGCTGCCAATGTTGCTGTTGCCATCACTCGGCTTCCCCGCCAAAGCCGATAACGGGCGTCGTGGGTGCGTGCGCTTCCACGCTGGTCAACTTCAAGCAAACCCCCAAAGAGGCTTGGGGGTTTGCAGATGTCACTAGGGCCAAGAAAATCCGCCCGCATCCTGCCCAGCACCAAACTACCGGGCGGCAACACCCCATTCACAAGCACCGTCGTTGCCATGAAATCTCCTCCCAGACAACCGTCCAAAAAGAGTCCTCCGGCCCAACCTGCGCTCCGTCATGCCGCATGCCGCACCCGAGTGCCTGCGCCAAACGTTCTTTTCGCGCCCCTTCGTTGGGGCAAGGGGCAACTATCAATAATAGCCGCGACTCGAGGAGCTATCAATAGCTCCCCAGCCAAGGGGGCAAGCACCACGCCTGCAACGCCTTCAACCTCCTCCTGCACGGCTCCGCATCGCATTGCAGGCACCCACCCGCGCAGCCCCACGACTCCACGTCGGCGTCTCACGCTGAGACCTGCAGCTAGCACCGAGCGGCCTCCATGTCGGGGGAGTCGTCGCCGTCCGTGCCGCCGCCGTCGGCCCCGGCTCATCCGCCGTCCAGCGCCTGCAGACCCAAGCGCCAGACCTTGTCGCGCTTCCTGCGCCGCTCCCCGTACGGCGAACGCCGGTCGCGCGCCGTCGCGCCCGCGGACAGCGCCGCGCACGCGCATTCCAGCGCCGACGGGCTCAGCAGGAAGCGGCGCGGCGCCGGCGGCAACGACCTCACGGCACGGAGACAGAGCGGCGTCGCGCACATGCGCACCATGCACCGCGTGCGCCTGGCGGTGGGCGAGTTTATGCGGCAGCTCAGCGTCGAGCTCTTCTTCGTCATGATCGTGCTGTTCTACGGCGTGTTCGTGACCGTGCAGCTCACGATGGCGGACGACGCGCTGTCGTCGTACAAGCTGGCGATCGACGTCACGGACATCACGGTCGGGTCCATCTTGCTGCTGGAGATCACGCTCAAGGTGTTTGCCTACGGGCTGCACTACCTGCGGGACGTGTGGGCGCTCTTTGACGCGCTCGTGATCGTCGTGAGCTTCGTGCTGGGCATTGTCGCGGCCATGGGGACGACATCCTCGGTGGTGGTGAAGATCTTGCGGCTGCGTGTGATTCTGCGCGTGCTGCGCGTGCTCGTGGTGTTCGAGCGGGTCAAGCAGCGATCCAAGTCCATGAACCTCATGCACCTGAACAAAGGAGCGATCACGTCCCCGGTGGAGCACGTGCTGAGGGTGTTAAACGAGCTGCGGTTCCACCCGGCCATTCGCCCGTCGCTGAGGGACGGGCTGGACTTCGCGATCGACGCCATCAAGAACAACAGGCTGTACGACGCCAATGAGGAGCTGCTGGCGGTGGAAGGGGTCGATGACGACACGCAGAACTGGCTGCGTGGCGAAATGCTGCGCGGAAGCGACATGAACAAAGTCTTACCCGACGCGGATGAGGACGACGAGGACGGTCCAAACCGCAAACGTCGACGCTCATCCGTCGGGAGCTCCTGCTCTGACGTTGATGGCCCACAGGACATCACCAGTGGCAGCTCTGATGGTACCGGGGCTGTTGGGCCCAAGCCCAAGCCCCAGTCACCCCACCGACATCACCACGAGCACTCGCTCTCCCATGCAAATCGGGGCGCGACGATGCGAAATCTCCTCCCAACACTGGACTCAGCGTCAGAATTTGAACTGCAGAACTTGCTTCAAGGCGTAAGCTCCTGGAACTTTGACGTCTTCCGGGTGCACGTTGTTTCGGGCGGAAACGCGCTTAGCTACATTGGTCACCACCTCCTCCGAGACGCACCTTGCCAGGCGCTGAACATCGAGAGCAACCTGCTCGTGAACTTCCTGTTAGAGATCCAGCGCGGGTATATCGCCACGAATCCATACCACAATGCTATTCACGCTGCTGACGTGATGCAGACCGTGCACTACTTCCTCATTCAACCAGAGCTGCAGCCATACTTGCGTCCGCTGGATCGAGCTCTGTCTCTGATTGCTGCAGGCGTGCACGACTTCATGCATGATGGTTTCAACAATGGTTTCCACATTTCAACCGCCTCCGAAATCGCGCTGCGCTACAACGACCACGCGGTGTTGGAAAACTACCACGTGGCACAATCCTTCTTGGTGATGAAGAACTCCGATCTCAATGTGCTCGGCCAACTGGCACCGGATGACTTCAAGTACGCTCGTGATATGATTATTCAGATGGTCCTCGCGACCGACATGGCGAAGCACTTTGAAGACGTGGCACTTTTCAAGACGAACATCCTATCGGCCGCTTTAGACGAGGGTGCTGTGCTGGTCAAGAACGTTGGCGACAAAAAGCTACTGCTCAAGATGATCCTTCACACGTGCGACGTATCTAACCCAGCTAAGGAGCGCGAAACGATGCTGCGCTGGACTGACCGTGTGGTAGAAGAGTTTTTCGTGCAAGGAGAAATGGAGAAACAGCTTGGGCTCCCAGTCTCGCCTTTCATGGATCGAGACACGATCGTGATCAAGAAGATGCAGGTCGGTTTTGCCGATTTCATCGTGTCTCCGCTCTTCAGCGTCTGGGCGCAGATCCTTGTCAACATCAACTCGGTGGCGTACCGCACCTTACTCGCCAACCGCGAGTTCTGGGCATCGCTCTCGGAAGACTTTAAACCGCACATGATTAAGGACGTGATCCGAGACCTCGGCGTACGGCGGCAACGCGACACTCTAACACAGAGTACAATCCCAGAGGAGCCAGTATCGCCGCGCTCGCGACGCAGCGTCGCCGATATGCTGCTTGGCACCGATGACGGGTGAGCAGACAAAAGGGTCCTGGAAATCCTTATTAGAACGATCAAGCGTGATCGCCAAGAAGACCGTGCTAAAGGCAGGGTAACATCATGAATTTTAGAGCCTATTCCGCTAACGCGTAGTATTTGTTGGCGACGGGATCGTAGTAGCAACGCAAAATCGGGTCATACACCAGCTCAATGGACGAAGCCGATGGGGTCTGGGGGCGTGGCGATGTTCTTTGTGACGATCGACGAGCGCAGGCTTTTGAACTCGAGCGACGAATGTCCGTGCTCGACGCTGGAGAGCGAAAGTCACGACTTCGCGCGGAGATCGGCCTATGGGGACTACTCGAACGCAAAGTGTTCGCTTGCGCATTGAGTTCGGCTGTCCAGTCCGTCGACTCCAGCAAGCTCTGCAGTCGTCGAGAAGAGAAGGACGACGAGAGCGCAATCGACTGAGATGGCTTTAGGGGTGGTTGTTCACGGGATTTCCGTTGCGAAAACTTGTCTCGAGGAGAGTTCATCAGTGGTGAATTCACTGGAGCCATTCTTCTTGGTGGGACCGGAGGTGCGCGTCGCTTTTCATGCCCGTGCTGGTGACCACTGCTGAGAAGTTCAGGATCAAGGTTTCTTGATAATCGTGTAGCCTTTTGCTGGGAAAACGAGTTATCACTTGTGACTGTGACTGTGCTTTGGGCCTGTTTTTCCTCATCTTCATCGCGCCCGCTGTCGGCGTCTTCGACAAGATCCTCTGGAGTCAAGTCATCGTGGATTTAGCGTCAAGACCACAAGAAGCACATGCAACACAGCGATTAAGAACCTTACCGAAGTCGAAGCTCGAACCATCGTCGTCGAGTGAGTTGCTACTGTCGTGATCACTCTCGGGTCCAGATTCGTCTGTTAGCCGACTTGCTGGGCCCATTCGACTGATGGCGTTCTCATAGCCGCCGCTGGCACTGAGCTCGCTAGTTCTGCAATCAAACAAGGGGCGTAGATAGACGGAGAAGCCCAATAGAGATTCATAAGTACACACACAATACGCAAACAGTTCATGATAGATAAACAACACGCAGCTTACAAGTCGATCGAGAGCCCGTTCACATCACCCTCGAGATCGAGATCGGAGTCCGCATCTTGTTCCGCTTGCTCGTTCGCGGGTGATTCCTCGTCTGGCATCGTTTGATCCCCTCGAGTTGCACTGATCGTTGTTGTATCATGCTTCTCAACCACAACCCAGTCGTCTCGATCAGTTGCTGTGTCTGCGGTGTTATCTGCACCACGGGATAACTTTAAGACTTGAACGTCACCTGTCACCTCGCCAACGCCATCTTTCTCCTCCAATTCATCTTCGGTTGTTTTCAACCTCGCTGATCGTTTGGCGGCCAGCAGCTTCGTGAGCTCCAGGTCATCTGCGGCATCTCCAGCATCAGCAAGAGCACTTTCGAGTCGCGTTTCAAGCTGCGTCCGATCCGTTTCGGTGCGTGAGCTACCTTGCTGTTTATCAACCGGTGGGGGCAATGGTGCCACGTCTTGCAGCAGAGATTCGAACTCAAACAGTCTGGAGCCACTTTGTCGAGCAGGGGCTGCCCGCGGTTCCAGTACAGAGGAGAACGAGAAAATCGAGTCCTCCTTGTTGGCGCCGTAGCGGGACGCCATCGGGGCTTTCACGAACGTATCATCCCCACGGCTGCGGTTCTGCTTCATCTCATCGTCCCCGTCTGAAAGCAGAGCGCCATCGTCGTCACAGAGCTGTTGGAGATGCCATTCTCCGCTATGGAGTGAGGTGTGGCGCACAAACAGCTCTCGGTCGCGTTGATCTGCTTGTTCATCATCCGCCTCTAAGCTCGCGATCTTATGCTGTATTTCTCCCATGATGGCATGGCGCAGGGTTTGCCTCTGTACTCCTGGTTGCAAGTCCTTAGCATTCGGAGAGACCATCACACTGGAGTGTGCACTGCCTGGGGGACTTACTGCCCGGTCAAGAGGCCTGACTTCCATCCACATTGGTCTTGGCGACGTTGCCGCCATTGATTGCTCCTCTTCCGTCTTCCCCTCATACGACTTGTCCATTTGTACGCTTCTTGGAAGCAGACGATCAGCTGCTGGCATGTCCAGACTGCGTTCCTCCTCAAAAAGACGCCCGTGAGCGTGATCTTTTGGTGGTGGAAGCTCGACTAGTTGCGAGACGCTCTCCTGCTTCGCAACCACCGGCTTAGACAGTGGCTGACGAAGTTTGCTTCCTGTGGTGCTCACTCTGGCTGGCGTGCGCAAACGCTGACGCGGTGGGTCCCTAGCTTCGTCGACGTCTGTCCTCAGTAGAGTCACGGGTGGGGGCTGCACTGGTGTTTTGCGCTGAAGTAATCCACTTGGCGGTCGTGTTGCCTTGGCTGCTGGTTTGGCCTGAGCTTTCGTCGGGGCCGTTTGGCTGCGGCGCCCTGATCTCAGAGCCCCGTTATTGACTGCACTGCTGTTCGCAGTGACAGCCACTCCATGAACACCGACAATTCCAACAGGTTCCGTTGCAAAATACACCGTCGGGATGGGGACTGCCCCACTAGCGCCGCGCTGTGTCGCTGAGAAGACGAACTGCCGCGGAATGCCGCGTGTGTCCGCGTGCTTGACAACGTGTGAAGTGCGGGATGGGGTGGGGGCGTCCTTCATAGTGAAAATGCGCTTGAGACGACAACTTCCACTAACGCAGACGGACTCCATCGAGCGATAGCCGGTGTCTGGGAAATGGGCGTCCGACAACGTCTGGAGGTCGAACACGAGGCTCATCCACTGGTCGCGAGGCACATCAGCCGCGCTGAGCGGAAGCTGCACGTGAAGCGCTGTTCGTGCCGTGTCGCGGAAAGCCGAGGCCACCACGAATCGGCGACGCACCTTGTGGAAGTCCGAGAAGCAGATCTCCACGGAAAACGACCGCGTGAATGGCACCAGAAGCTGCAAGACGACGAACCGCTGAGCGAGCCCCAGCGAAGACGACGCCGTTTTAGGCAACTGCAGCTTGGTCTCCGAGCTGCCGTCGAGCGTGAACGCGTTGCCCTTGATGCCTTTGTCGAAAGTCTTGGAGATTTTGCCTTGGAGCTTCCATGCAGCAGCGGGCGACTTGCCCTGCGCACTCAGGAGCTCCACAAAGTCACCGCCTTGGAAATACGCCATCCTTGGCGTCGATCCGATCTACACAAACAAAACGACGAGTGTCCGTTCACCCAGAAACAGTTTTCCATCGATCCAGCAGCGGCATAAGACAAACAGAATGGGGTTAGCTTACAACCACGACGTGTTGTCGTCGTCATGACTAGTAGCTGCTACGACCGGGGCCGAGCTTGGACCCGGTTGCTGCTCGTCTTGCTCCTGGTCCGCATCGTCGTCCTGTTGCTCGCCTTGTCTGGGGCGACGCTCTTGGGCCTGCCATCGCTGCACGAGGTTGTGCACGTCCTTCATCAGAATGATGCGAGTCGGCGATCGCTCCTTGAGGAACTCGAAGACACGCCGACGCGTAGCTCCACCTCGCCACAGCTGCTCCGCCTGGGCAAGCACCGCAGGGTCGCGCACCCGCCGCACCTCCGAGTACTGTTGGTAGAGCGCTTCCGATAGTTCGTGGTTGTGCTCAGTCAAATGCTTCGTGACAACAACGCTCCAGGCGCTCAATCCGTCCGAGCGCTGCAGGGTGGCGCACACCTTAGCGGGGCACTCGGTAGCTCGAACCGTGTGGCTCACGCGCTGGCCACTGCCACGACTGCGGCGCTTCCAGCCGTGCGTGCACAAGAACGTCTTGGAGTACCATTCGTACCGCGCAGGCACGAGGTGAGCGCGAGACATGCCGTGGGCTCCTTCTGCGCCAGCGTCGTCGTCGTTCTCGCCTTCGCGCACCGCAAGTCCTCGACTCGCAGCTAATTGACGGAGGCGAATGTTGCGCGAGCGCACCGAGTACGTCGTGCGGACACGGTAGAGCTGAAACGTGGCGGCCGAGTACGCGTCCAGGTACTTGTGAAAGGCTTCCCAGGTCGGGTAGTGCCGCACGATACGGGGCACTCGCCAGATCACCTCCCCCTTCTCCGTCGTCACCTTTTCAATCTCGACATTCGACGACGGCAGCCAACCTCCCTCCATCTCGTGCGCGTACAGCATCGCCTCCTCATCAGCGTCGAAGCTCGTCTCAGCCGGGGCTAAAGGTTCGCTAGCAGGGACGATCATAACGTAGTTGCCACCTCCAGCAATCCGGAAGCATGTGCACTGCGCTGACTGCGCGTTGGCAGACTCGGCCGTTCCTCCAGAAGACCCGTGAACCCGACACGCCACAGAAATCACGTTCGAGCCTGAAGGGGGAAACACACCCGTCATGGCCATTCCTGCGTTGTTGAGTACCATCAGGTTGGACGGAGCGAGGCCTGGCGCTGCAGCAGCCGCCAAAGTGGCGACACCTTCACCTCCTTCAGAAGTTTCTCCGAGCTGAGATCCAGTCGTAGCACCGGCAAATGCTGCCAGCGTTTGTTGCTGCTTCTGTTGTTGAGCTTGTGCTTGGCTTGGTCCGTAGCCGGCTGTGGTGCTATACGGAAGCAGCACGACCGACGGAACACTCTGCTGCGCAATAGCAACCGAGGTAGACACCCCAGCAGCAGTTTGTGATAAAGCTGTCACTCCACCTACGCCAATGGTGACCGGGTGATCACTGGCAGACGACCCAAAAAGCTGCGCGTGGTTCACAGCTTCTGCCAGCCCTGCTTCTAGCTGCGTAGACTGCTGAGAAGGCATTTGACTTCCATCTGGTTGAATATTCAGCCTAGAACCATCAACACTCGCCGCATCTTGATCGTTCGAGCCCTGGCAAGCCTTACGCGTAACCACAGAGCTGCTATTCGACGCGTCAATCGCAAGCAGTTCCGGGTCGTAGATCCGACGGTTCTCACAGTAATGCTGGTACAACTCGCGCGACAAATTGTGGTTGTGATCCACGATATGCTTTGTTACCACAACACGCCAGCAACTATCAGGAGACACGTCACCGCCTTCAGTCGACGCAAGGCCATTGTCCAGTCTTGGGGGCGGGTTCATGCATTGCACGGTCGCACAGATCTTCACGGGGCAGGCTGTGGAGCGCACCCCATGCGCATTGCGCTTGCCAGTGCCACGGTGTCGCTCCTTCCAGCCGTGCGTGCACGTTAAGGTCTTCGAGTACCATCTCCAGGATTCCGGAATCTTCCGCGCTGCGTTGGCTCCGTTCAAAAGAGCGTCGGGGTCACTGCCATTGTCGCCGTTCTCGTCGTTCTCGTCGTCTGCGCCACTTCGCTTCATCTGGACGATCTTTTTGTTTCTTCCCTTGGCTGAGCTTGTCGTTCTTGTGCGATAAAGCTGGTAGGTGGCGTCGGAGTAGGCCTTGAGCGTCGCGTGGAAGTCGTCCCATGAGTTAAACACTGATTGGAGCTTGGGAACCCGCACGACTATCTCGCGTTGATTTAGAGAGGGCACCGGTGGTTCTTCAACGCTTGTTTCCGATGTTATCGAGTGAGCCTCGAGCAAAGAAGAGCTGTCTGCACTGGAGCTTTGCTGCGTTGGGGTTGATTCCAACGCTGCTGCAATCGCTAGTGCCCCAGTAGCATCAGCATGACACTCCATGCTCACGCCAGTCTCCTCAACATGACCTCCCAATCTGTGGTTATGCTCCGGTACTTGACGATTGATCACGACATGCCAGTTTCCGTCTACGTTGCGCTCCATCCGAGCAAGCAACATGGCTGAACAAGGACCATCGTCGTGCTCACCGAGTCGAGGGCCCTTGCCCCGTGTCCGGCGTTTCCAGCCGTATGTGCAAATCAGCAGCTTTGAGAACCATTTGAATTCTTCCGGGATCAGACGCGAGCTTGGAGATGCCGCGGCGTAACTTGCGTAGCTTGCCACGTCGTGGCCATCCCCTCCCATCTTTGCTGCGATGGAGGCTAAGATTTTCGCGTTCCTCGCAGTGACCGACACCGTAGACCGTGTACGGAATACTTGCGCCGTATCGAATGCGTACTGCGCTACGTAGTCGTGGAATGCCACCCAAGTCGCGTGCACCTTCGCCGATACTCGTGGTACGCAAAAGCCGCCTCCATCCATCGCTCTAGAAGGAATCGTTCCTGGAGTCAGTATCATGGCTCCCAGGGGCGGCATGGGAGCTAATGCAGGCGGTGTATTTGTGCGTGGCCGGATCACAAAGTTGCCACTGCTGGCATCGGAGAGCGCCACGAGTTGCTTGGTGGCGCGGCTGTCGGCGGTGTTCCCACTGACAACCGCATACGACGGGTCCGGCACGATGAACGCCATCGACGAAGCCTGCAGCTGCTGGCTCTGGTCATCGCTGGACGTGAGAATGCGATAGAGCCCCGAGCGTTGGTTTGCCTGATCGATCAACGACGAAAGGTGGGCGCTCGCCAAGTCCACGGAGGGCTTTGCAGCCCCGTCCGGTACACCAGGAGTATCTCCACCGACAGTAAGAAGTTCCGGATCGTAGATACGCCGATTCTCCATGTAGTACAGGTACAGCTCCTTGGACAGCTGGTGGTTATGCGTCCGCACATGCTTGGTCACCACCACCTTCCAGTCGTCGGGGCCTGCTCCTCGATGCTGCAGAGTCACACACATCTTTGCAGGGCAGCTCGTCGAGCGCACCACCCCCGACCCACGCTTGCCAGTTCCACGGTGGCGGTCTTTCCATCCGTGCGTACACTTGAGCGACTTGGAATACCATTGATACTGCTCGGGGATCAACGTCCTCTCCACCATTTGCTCCCCTACATCAACCTCATGGCCCACTGCCACTCCGAGCTCCTTCCTCAAGGACCCCGCCTTGCCAGCGGAGTCCCCTCTCGCTGCACTCTCTGCAATTTTCATGTTGCGGCGCTTGACTGACGTCGTGGAGCGGATGACGTACAGTTGAAACGTCATCTTCCCGTAGGCCTTCAACGCGTCCTCAAAGGCCTCCCACGAGTCATGAACCACCTCAAACTCCGGTACCACCACCATGAGCCCCACCGCAACCGACATGTTGCCGCTCTGCTGTTGCGTCCCCGTGCTCAAGACGTCCATCTGGGCCATGGCGACCTCATTCTGAGCGCCTCCTTGAGCTTCAGCTGCTCCAATGGATGCACTGCTCTCCGTATCGATGGAGACAGTATGGGTGGCTGCTTGGGCGTCTCCTGAAGCATTGACACGGACCTGGGACTGTTGGTCTCCGTTGGTCTCGTAGTTCCCGCGCTTGGCAGGGGGCGCGCCGTCCGTTAGGGATGGAGAGTGTCCGCGCTTGGTCGCCATCACTGGCTCTACCAGTGGCAAAAAGTGGCAAATGGTTAGTGGACGCACAGGCACTGGGGGACGTTCATGTTCGTGGTGGAGCTGGTGGTGCAGTGCCTGTACCTGATCACGCTTCCTCGTGTCGGCGATTCGGTGCCAGAGTTTGGGAGAAGTGTTTCCCCGGCTGTGCGACTTGTGGAGTTGTGTGGCGCGGGGCGCTGGAACCACAAAAAGTTCAGCGACGAACTGCGAGAGCTGATGTGTACCATGTGACCTGCCAGAGTTTATTGTGAAAGGGCGTACATGACATGTGTTGCAAATTTAGCTTTTGCCTGTCAATCGGTAGCCACGTGAGACGAGAAAGGTGTGCCATTGTTCCACTGAACTGCGCTCCGGTTAAGTGACTGGCGGACGCAATGCCCAGCAGGATGCCCGCGATGTTCATGCTCGAGATCAACTGGCTGCGCGGCGTCTACATCGCGCTGTTCTTCTGCAACGCCATCTTCGCGACCATGTTCCAGGCCATCGGCCGAGGTGAGTTAGGCATACATTAACTACCTTTCGGAGGTTCACGTAGTTGATGTCCTACTTATTGTGTGCTTGGTACCAGGCTTGCTGTCTTCCTTTGGCACGTTTTCCGACTGTGCCGCGACGGATAGCGAAGCCTGTCAGGGCAACCAGATGATCTTCCGAGCCAGCTTCAGTATCTCCATGTTTTTCCTCGTGAGGGCGCTACTCAGTCGGTTTGGCTGGGTGCAGCCACATCGAAGAGCAATAAAGCTTATGGTTTGGGTCGAGATCCCGGCGTTGGCGGCACTGGTCGTCGGCTCGTTCTACATTCCAAACTGTGAGTGCTGCATTGGCAGTGCAGTCCACCTTATGACCATACTCACGCTTGCATACCTTCTACGATGACTAGCTTTCTTCGGCGGGTATGTGCTTTTCACGCGAGTCGCGTCGGGCTTCTTCATCCTCTTCCAGATCTTCTCTATCGTCAGCGTTTCATGTACGACTGACGGGTTTGCTAGCAACATTACATGTACCCCAGAAGTTCACACACCTTTCTGTATTGTGCTAGACCAAATACGAGACACACTCTTAAACGCAGTCGAAAACGCCGAGAAGGCCGCGTCGGAGTGTGATGCGGACAAGGGATTCTGCGCTGGAAGCGTGTGCTTGTGGTATGGATGTCGAATTTTAATATTCATGCACGATCCGCCTTCTTATAATCAATTTCACTTGTAGGAAGTCAGCATTTTTAGGAGTCTGCGCAGGTTCGCTTGTCGCGGTGGGGGCTGGGATTTCCTACCTTGTATGTCACTCGAGCCTTGCCAAAAAAATGTATGGATGCTGTCGTCTCACTAACCGTTATGGATCCACAGTACATTCGCTTCGGCGATTGCTCCTTGGGGCTTGCATTCACGACCATTACAATTGTAGCAGCCGGTCTTCTTATCATCGTTTGCAGTAAGGAAACACGATAGCTCGATGCCTTTGCTTGCAGTATCCCGGTCTCTAACGATTCTGTTTGACTTGGGTTCGCAGTCTCCTCATGGATGGAAGTTGGTTTGCTACCACCGTGCGCAATATCGGCATACTTGGTGTTCATGTGCTGGCAAGCGTTGGTCAGCAACCCCGACAAAACCTGCGAGCGTCGTGATCACCCGCCAGAAGACGAGGAGTCTGCAAATACGAACAGCATGATTGCCAATGCCGTGATCGCAGCTTTCGCCATGACGTGGACGAGCTGGCGCACTTCGAGCGCGGCCGCGAAGCTGCTAGTTCGGCACGGACGAACACTTCCTCACAGAGATACCCCCGTCGCTCGTCCGGTTAACGACCACCACAATGAATTCGCTGGTGTCGGTGTCCTCGACGTACATTCAGCGCAGCACACCGACGAAAGCCCAGCCGGAGCCATGGTGGAGCCTCCCCACTCAACTCGAGAACTCATGCACGAGCCATGGCAGTTCTTCAGCATGATGTGTCTTGCAGGGCTGTACATGGCCATGGTACTCACGGACTGGGACTCTGTGGACGGGTATGCGACCCCATCTTCCCCTCACCACAACACACTTGACCGTCGTTCTAACCTGATTCCTTTTGTGCTCTTGAACTGCTTCTAGCTCCTTCAACGCCGTCTCCATGTGGGTGAAGATCGTCGCGCAGTGGGTCACGATCCTCCTGTTCTCCTGGACACTCGTCGCTCCCAAGCTCTTCCCCGACAGAGACTTCAGCTAACAACAACAAAAAAGATCCGCCACTTCAACTTGCACACACACAAAATAGTCCGGACTATTTATTGTGCGCAAAATACACTCCCCTTCCCCTTCCCAGGGCTATTTTTTTGCGATGGGGGCGTATTTATCTGCGGAACGGCCGTCCACGATGCCCAAGGAGACAGAGTCTGCGGGTGCGTCCCGCGCCGCCCCATGGAAGTCCGCGGCCCCGCCCGACGCCGGGGTAGATGGGCAGAATGCTGACACTTCGAACGCCACCCGCGATGTCGTCATGGAGGACGTAGAGCCCGAGAAATCGGGGTGCAATCAAGACGCGGCGGTTGGCGCGCAGGACTCGACGCTTAGCACCGCGCTGCACGCCTCGGAGGACACGCAAATGGGAGAGAAAGGAAGCACGGACCATAGTGTGAGGTGTTCTGAGTGTGACCTCGTTCAGAGTGCCACTCGCGGGGACAATCTGCGCGTCTGTGTGGGGTGCAAGCTCGCCGTTCACGAGAAATGCTACGCCGACGCGTTGCCACTTGCAGCGGAGACGGAGGAGAAGCAGGAGGCCATTGCAATGAGGAATGGAGACGAGGAGACGGAGAGCTCGGGCTGGGAGTGTGACTGTTGTCGACGAGGAGTGCAGCGATCGGTGGTCAAGTGCGTGTACTGCGGGAAAGCAGGAGGTGATAAAGCTCTGAAGGTGGTGGAGAAGGGTGAGGATGGAGAGTTCTGGAGTCATTGCGGACATTTTGCCGAGGAGAAGGAACCGGCAGCAGAGGAAGCAGCGCAGTTTGGTCACGTGCTGTGTATCAACTGGGATCCGCGTCGACTGGCTGCGCATATCGTCAAGGAGAGCAAGATAAAGCCTGCTGAGAAGGTGACGAAGAAGGAGCTTGCAAAGGCAGCTACAGAGGAGACGGCAAAGGAAGCTGAGAAGGACTCGAGTGCAGATGATGCCAAGGGAGATACCGAGGAAAACAACAAACCGGTTGTGGAAGAGCCTGCGGAGGCGGTTCCTGGTGTGGACGAGGTGATGCTGAGAGACCCGGTCTCTCCTGGCGAATGTTGCTTCTGTCACTCGACTGCTGGGGTTCGGATACAGTGTCGCCGAGTGAATTGCGCACGGTTTTTCCACGCTATGTGCGCACACGACGGAAATGGTCACGTGGAGCTCCGGACCCACCATTTCCTGCAGTTCCATGCGTACTGTGAGCGGCATCACGATTGCACTGAGGACATTGGCGATCTTTTAGCCAAGCTAATTACGCGCCCCATCCGGCTGCTTGTCGGCCGCGATGACATGCGCAGATTTGGCACAGTTGCGAAGCACTTGCCGGAATACATCACTGCTGCTGCGGTGATGCGCGACATAGCGGCTTTGATGGTTGGATACTGTAACAAGGGTCTGCGTGCCAGTAAGAGCGAGCCTCCTGATTACAACGTGAAGCATCTTCAGGTGCTTCAGTTCTTCTTGAGCCACGTGGCACAGCTCGAAAACGTGTACGCACTTCCTCCATCACCTGCACAAGACTTTGTTGATGACAAGAAGCTGTTTCGACGTCTTGAAAGGACGTTTAACCCGCCGAGGTACCTGGCGAAGTACCCTGGCCCATTCAGTCAGCAATACACTTGTGATGTGTGTCTGGATCCCTTTCACGAGCGACAGCACCTATTCTATTGCTCTGGAGGAGGCGAACCTGCGAGTCTGCACGTCCAGCACTGGAGATGTACGAAGCGCCGGTCAAGCGTTCGTGAGCGCGAAAGGTATCTACCAGTGGTGGGAAGCAATGGCGCCAAGAAGAAACGGAAAGCGATTTCAATTGTGCAGGACGGCGTGCGAAAGGACATCACGCTGCCCAAGGGCCTCCCAAGTATGACCGATGACATTATTTGCGGCGTCTGCCGTGCTCCAGTCGATGCGCGTGGTCTCGTTGCAACCCGCAAGGAGGCAAAGCGCTTGGATTTCGAGAAAAAGGAGAGCAAGTTTGTCCAGAGCGGTTGCTACATCAACCCTGTTGGTGCCAAAGGATACACTGGCTACTCGTACGGCACGGCATCCAACGCGTCATCTCGCAAACCACCACGACCAACTGATGGGAAATCGAACGGCAGCTGGGCAGGGCAGCATGCAGCAGCGCAACAAGCATTAGGGCCGCCGAAGATGGAGCGGATTAATGTTCAGCGCACGACAAGGTGGCTTGCTTGCGTGGCTCAGGTTATTCGCCACGCAGGTGCTTCAGCATCGCCAGCAAAACCCACATCGACAAAGTCTTCTTCTTCGCCCACAAGCAAGCCCGCTGTAGTTGAATCCGTGGCCAATGGTTCTGCCACTTATTCCACTACTGCATCTTCCGACGTGAATGGTCCAACCAGCTCACAGAACGATGCTGAGACCAAATCAACACCTACAGCACCTGGAAACTCTGCAGTAGCACTAGATGCAGCAGCCACGTCTACTGCAGCAAAGCCTGAGAGCAACGGTGTCCCCAAGGTTGAACCGGAAGCAGAGAAACCCCCAACGCCAGTCGTCACCTCCACCGCCGGCACGCGATCAGTAACGGCCAAGGAAGCATCGCTTGTGACGCCCGCAATGCAGGCGCTTTTTGACGAGGCAATGCGCCTCGTCCGGCCATACGACTCGTATGCGCTGAGCAAACTGGAGACTGCGCACGACATGCTTCTTCACCGCAGTGGCCCCGGTGTCGCAGTGCTGCGCATGCTCACACACGAGTACACGCGATTCGTGTATATCAAGCACACACGCGCCGTGGAGAAGGCACGCAACGAGAAGCGCAAGCGCGCTGAGCACGAAGCGCAGGAGCACCGCGAGAAGGAGCGCAAGCGCATGAGCCTGGAGGCGGAGCGTGCGCTCAAGAAGCAAATGCTGGCTATGCGCAACAAGCAGCGCCAACACCTCAAGGCCACGTCGTCCAAGTAGTCGGGCAATGCAAAACAAGAGTTCTGGACAGCGTTGATTGATAGAGGAGGCAACACGAGAGCAATTGCGTGCCGCCCGAATAGACTTGAGGAATGCAAAATACAACCAACCTGTCCAGCCAAGAGACTGCACTGTCCTCTTTCGTTCTCTCCAGTGGGTCTGTCGCCGTAGCGGTCGGTGGCTTAGTCGTCCTCGAACTCGCTGTCCGAGTCGGAGGCGTCTCCGTCCGGGATGGCCATGCCCTGCGCGACCTCCTTCTTGATGACGGCGCTGACCTCGAAGCAGCCCTCGCACGCGCTCTGGATGGCGCTCTTGGCGTGCGTGTAGGCCATCTTGAAGCCCGGGTGCGAGTTCTGCGGGATCCACGTGACGAAGAAGAGCTTGCTGGACTTGCGGCCGTCGGCCGTCAGGAACTCGTGGTCGTACACGGCGTAGCGGCAGTCTGAGTCGGGCAGCGCGGCGCTGAAGTCCGCGAACGTGGCCGAGGGCGGCGCCGTGGCATCCACGACCACCTTGTCGGCCTCGATGCGGAACAGCACGTAGCGGTACTTGCGCCGCATCTTGAGCTGCTTGAACTCGGCCACCACCGCGTCCGTGGGCGCGATGGCGTTGGCGGGGACGTCGTCCTGGTGGCGGATGTACTGGGCCACGCCCGCCGTCTTCATGTGAGGCTCCGCCATGCTACAGTAGCTGCTGCGGTTCGAACTTCGATGACGGGCTTCAAGAGAAGGGGGAAAGTATCTGATCTGCTGACGCAGGTACTGTGCGCCACCAACCGTCGTCACCGCGTCACCGAACGGCTGCTGCCCAAATCGACCTTGCACCGGTACTTCAACCGGTAGACTTGCAGCTGGTGCACTACCGGTATGGTCCATACTATGGAAGGACGACTATGTAGGTCTCGCCCAGCAGTGTAATCGTCCAGCAGGCTGTGCTGCTGCGTTCCTGCTGTTGCTCGATGCTCTACACCGCATGGTGTCGACGGGCGCAGCCCACAGCCGCGCGCACAGGCCAAATCGGTATTCCCTGCGGAAACCGATAGTAGAAGCGCGCTTGGAAAAGTTTAAGCGCGCTCTGGGGTCTTTTGGGCCAATCGTGCGCCGGCGTTTTGTGTGGTTGCTCTGCTTTTGTGTGGGCTGCTCTACCCGTGGCTTAATTGGCTGGCAACCGCACTCCGTTTTGGATCCCCAGTTAAAGTTTCCCCCCTTCCCAAGGTACGAGCGCCCGCCCGAACGCCGTCGGCAGCGGATCCTGGTGGTGCAGACGCAGCTAGCGGCAACGGCCACAAGCCCAGCGCTTGGACATCTAGCCACACCACCAGATTCTGCTGCTGCCCCCAATTGCCCCCATCCGTCTAGACCCCATCCACTAATGACGCATTGGTATCATCGTCTCTCTCCTTCAGACTCTTTCCCCAAACACTTCCACTATCCACAATGGCTGACCAGGAGGAGCACGACTTCGAGTTCCACTCGACCGACGCCGGTGCCTCGGAGACCTACCCCAGCGAGGCTGGCCAGATCCGCAAGGGCGGCTTCATCATGATCAAGGGCCACCCGTGCAAGGTCGTGAACGTGTCGACCTCCAAGACGGGCAAGCACGGACACGCCAAGTGCAACTTCACGGCTCTTGACATCTTCACCAACAAGAAGTACGAGGACATCGTGCCCTCCACGCACACCACGTCGGTGCCCTTCGTCTCGCGCGCCGAGTACACGCTGCTGGACATCACGGACGACGACTTCTGCTCGCTCATGGACGACTCGGGTGAGACCCGCGAGGACATTCAGCTGCCCACGTTCCCGGACACGTTCGCTAACGAGATCCGCTCGGACTTCGACGACGGCAAGCAGCTGGTGGTGACCGTGCTCAAGGCCTGCGGTACGGAGCAGATCGTTGCCAAGAAGGAGGACCTGGGCGCCTAAGCGCAGCAATAGGTTCGCCCCGCCTGCAGCCCTGTTGTCGGTCATCTGGCGGGGGGAGACGCGTTGGAGCCTCGTGGACTTCAGCATCAAGTCGCGTTTGCCTATTTCTATATTTTTTGAGGAAAGAGGGCGCCACTAGAGACGCGACCTGTGTCTGTCTGGCGTCCTGTTGGGAAGAAGCTGCTGGATGCAAGCGAGGTGCTAAAGTAGTTCAATATTTCTCTCTTTTTTCGTGGTACAAATGGCTCCATTTTGAGATTGACCTGTGACTTGATTGGTTAACGGCGACTGTAGCCAAGTTTCGTCGACTTGCCACGAAATGTAGCCATGTGACGTACAGACAAAAGCAATGCGCTGAATTCTACTACACGTATCGACTCTAAAGCTCGTGGGTCATTTGTTCAACACCTCGATGGTTCGATGGCGAGGCCAGTAAACTTGCCAGGACGAGGGAGACAGCAAGGTTCGCGAACTCGTACAACATCTGGAAACGTCATGAAAAGACAAGTTAGTGCACACTAAAGGAAACGGAAGACGCGGTGCCACCGTACCTTGGGGGCGAACACGCTCCAGATGAACAAGTGAAAGCGCATGAAGTACACCACAACACTGAAGCAAACAGGCACAACACGAAATGGGAACCGAGGTTAGCACGAAGTACAGGGAGCAATGACTCCCCAACAGACCACGTACGTGTAGACGGCAAACCGAAGTGTCTGGTAGGTGAAGATCGTAAGGCATGCAGCCCGTCTCGTGTTCGGAGAACTCCCGGTCGAAGACAACCCCGTCGATGTTGTGACGGGTGTGGCCTCTAACCACTGGAAAAGACTCACGAAACACACCAGCGGGCCGGAGAATACGCTGACGAATGTCAGTGCGCCAACCAAACTCTGCGAATACGACGACAAACCATGGTACGACTGGCTGATGTCGATCGTGGTCACCAAGTGCGAGTTGCCCAGCGCGAAGAAAGCTGCTTGCGATAGCCACAAGGCGAGGCCCGCCAGGACGACACCACGATGCAGAAATACAGCGGCTTGCTCACAGCCAAGCAGCTTTGATACTGCCTCCATTTGCAAACAAAGGAGGCAGAGCGTCGGGAAGTTGGCACCACGCTGAAGCAGTCCGACCAGGAGCCAAATGACCATTTCCACCAGCGAAAGGCGCAATCGTCGTTCAGCTAGGACCGCCAACACCGCGAGGGAAATGACACTTGTGTACACCACGCGCGCGCTTGCATCCGCATCCAGTGATGACCACCTTGTCCCTGCTTTCGCTCCGTCTTCCTCAACGGCGGGCTGATCGGAAAGCTCTTTGACTCTGAGGCATGCCAACATGCCAGCGACAAACAGGAGTCCACTGCTGACGCCGACAGAGAGGTCTAACACGGCTCCCTTTCGCAGGGCTGTTTTGGTGTGCTGCGCAGCTTTTCGCAACACAATCGCACATAGCAAAGCTACGCACACACCCAAAGGCAGTGTGCTCGATGGCAGTACAGGAGCCGTCGATAATATCGACACGGAATCGTCTGTGGCAAACTCGTTTCCAGGCAAGCTGGTGTCGACTTCGAGCCCATTGAGTCGCCAGAAGTTGATAATTTGGTTGCGTGCTCGTAGCATACGTGTAATCACCAGCAACAATCCAACCATTCCTAGTGGGTAAGGCGATCCATTCGACTTGTTTTGCCGCAACAATATAATTCCAGCAGCAACGAGTAAAGAGGCCGCCATGAAGAATGCTGTTGCGTGCTCATTTTCGATCGAAGAGCTCGACGACAAACTCGCAATCTGCAAAATGCTGCCGGTACCAAGAACCAGAAGCAGATGGCTGTTCGTCTGCTGTGTCTTCGCCTCCACTTTGACGACGTTTGCAAGCATTTTCAGCGCAGCAATTCCGCTGATAAGCAGAAGCACCAAACCGGAAAAAATCGCGGTCGAATCGTACTCCGATCCGTCACTCTGAGCGACCATAGCTTGCAGAGTTTCACAGGCTTTAAAAACTGCCTCTGCAGTTTGCTGATTAACAGCGATATCGTCGCTATACCCTTGCAGACTTTCGTGAAGCGTATTCAGCGGCACTTCAAATTGCTGGTCAAAGCTTATCAATGCCGAGGCATGGTACTTAATCTTGGCAAGAGCATGTAGTTGCTCGAAGTTGCGGTACAATGCACGAAAATAGTGAGAACCGTGTTGAGCGGCAGAATCCGAAGAAGCACGGACGACATCATCCAACAGCAAGCCCGTGCTGTATAGCGGAATGGGGAGACCGAAGAGTGAGGCAATCGTAGGCACCAGATCCACCTGATTACGCTTCTGATTATAGGAGACATCTCCCAAAGAGTGCATCGGCTCACCGTCACCACGCATAAACATCAATAAAGCCGACGATTCTTCTAAGGTAGCACCGCCATGATTGCCAACCTCCGACATCCCGTGATCGCTGCACAGCAAGATTAGCGACGGTCTTGATGAGCCGTCCTTCTTCATCCTCCGAGCGTCTTGTTCCCGTACTGAATCCACCACCAGCTTCACCACACCATCCATCTCCTGCAATTTATCCTTCATCAAAGGCGACCTCGGTCCACGCAGATGACCAACATGATCCAATCCCAGATAATGCAGCACCAGTGCGTCCCAATCGGCGCTCTTTTCATTCTGCATGGTCGGGTCCAGTTCCTCGCTCAAATGCCGTGTAACGTTGTTATCCACCTCCACTGTATCTCTCGTATAGAACCCCGACGTGCCATCAGACCGCTCGAACGTCTCCGGGAACAGCTTCAGCCACGTGTCGTCACCATAAAACACAATCCGCTTGCCACTCGCCTTCAGTAACGACACCAGGTTCGCATCCCCGTCCAATGCTGCAGAGTTAAAGTTCTTTAGAATGTCAATAAATGCCGGCGCTTTCCCGGTCACGAGCGCCTTGAGGCGAGGCATCGTCACCGTCGGAACACTGGCGTGGGCGACGTAGCCCAGAGCTCTACCGGACGTCACGAGGCCGCTGGTGAACGGCATGTGAGCATTCAGCTCCCCCTTAATCTGCTGCTTGTCACTTTCTTCATTGCCCTGCATTGCACCGCTGCCCAGCACCATGTCGGCTCGCAGCGCATCGATCAACACGACGACGAGGCGGTCGTAGGCAGTGTCAACCTCCTGCTGGCCGTCCAGCTGCGCACTCTGGGCCCCCCAGTCGGAGGACGAAGCTGCCGAGCCCTGGAAGAAGACCTCGTTGAGTCGCAGCAAGCCGCTGGAGCACAGATACGCCCCCAGACCGGCGCACAGGCACAGCAGACGCAGCAACAGCGTCGGCGTCATGTGTGCGCTCGTAAAGTGCCACTCTACATAATTTACACACCAAATATATGGGTTTAAATTGGACTCAGATAACGGATCAGATCTGAGCCCAACTTCAACTTGACTGACTGCAATGGTAATCGCTGCTTACTGGAGATTGGAGCGCACCTCGGAGCTTATGTGAACTTCCATGCCGGCGTTTGTTGGACAAATGCTGCATCGAACTTGTTACGCCGAAGGGGCTGAAGAGCGAATGGCGCTTACGAGAAGTTGCCGTTGGCGACGCGGTGGTTCTTGGCGGTGGGGTCGTCGGCGCCGAAGCGCGTGCGCAGCACGTTGTAGCGGCAGAGCGCATCATCGATGTTGATGTACGTGCCCTGGAGGTGGCGCACGCCATCCGAACACGGCGTGAACTGCTTTCTCCCGTGCAGGACTCGGCGCTGGTTGAAAATCACGGCGTCGCCTTGCTGCAGTCTGAACTCGTAGCGGTGCGTGCCACCTTCGACGAGCTCGTGGAAGACACGGTAGGCGTCGTAGTACGGCATGACGTCATCGAACGGAACTCGCAGCGGACCCTCGAACGGAGGGCTCCAGTGCACAGCAACCACCTCGTCGCGGTGGTTAAGCTGGATGTGCGGGCGCTGGTACTCCATGACCGTTGCCTTCTCACGGGTGAGATGGTGCTTCTTGAAGGTCGCGGGTACACGGGAGAACGTAGCGAAGTGTTCCGGGTGAAGGCGACGGAACTCGTCCGCAACGGCGAAGACATCGACGAACGTTGACTCACCACCCTTGACAGACTCGTCGAAGCGCAGTGCGTGTAAGAACTGGAAGCCAGGAGGAGACTCGTAGTACGCCAGGTCCACGTGGCTCTTCAAGTAAACAGTAGTGTACGCGATGTTGACCTAGTGATGACACAACGTTTTGTCAGACTGTGAAGTAAGCCATCGGAGCAGCTCGTGCACATTAAAATACTTACGGGCTTCGGCTCTGCCAGCACATCGAAGACATCACCATACTGGAACCTGCGTATCGCAATAGCAAACCATCCAGCCATCAACACCTGATCCATTCTGCTATGAAAACGGTAAATCAATCGCGTACGAGTGCGAGATGGGCGCAATTCGCTCGGCAAGCGTCTTGACCGCGCCTTGCACCGTCGGGGTGTTGCGAATGACAGTGAAGCCATTCTCCACGACCTGGCGAAGTGCCTCGTACAGACCCTCGTCATCACTCGTGTCCATCATACGAGCATACTCTGTCGATGGAACGGGTGCGTCAAGTGCCAGTGACGTCGTTGCCATAGCATGAGCGTGCTGGTCCAGCGCCCAGTCTGAGTAGCTGTTTTCAAGCAGCCACTTGCACGAGAAGCTGGACTCGTGGCGGTCGTTCCACACGATGTTGAGCGTATCGCCCTTGACTACGCAGCAGCACAGCAACCACACATGCCTCATCAACACAAGACCATAACACCGACACCACATACAAAGACTGCGTACCGAACACTTTCTCGATGTCCAGCTCGTCTTGAGCAATCTCGGCGCAGTTTACAACTCGCTGTCCCGTCGGATGGCCACACTCCGGGCACGGGCACCACGTGCGCAGGTGCAGCAGGTGGAACTTGCTCCTCTTGCCGTCTTGCCAGCGCAGCGTGATGAACTCGCGGTGCTGCACGTCCACTCCAAGCAGCTAACCGCAACACCTCATCAGTCGCCCGCCCTTCCAACGAACGGTGCAGCAGCACAGCTCACCTCGTGCGCGATGGATGTGTAGTCGTGAGAGTCCGTCACACAGGAGAATTGGCGCCATTGCATGGCGTTGGCCTTGCGCGGTACTGCACCAAGGAGACCACAGAACGAAGAAGCGTTAACAACTGTAGAGCGCCGCAGGGTCGCTGCCGGGTTGAAGCGCACCTTGCTGCATCCAGCCACGTTGAAGGATCGGCACCATAGCTCGGGATTGCGAGCCCGCAGCGGCGGCGACAGCGCGAGGACGAGCGCGGGTAAAACGGCGCATGGCGGCGAGTGCAGCGCAGAGAGGCGAGTGCTCGCTCCACCGCAGAATCAAGAGTGCGAGGGAAGTGCGCGTGATGCCGACGAATCGGATGCAACGGCGGGCTGAAGTTCAAAGTGACGGCAATAACAGCTGCTTTACATGTACAGTCGTGCATCTCGTTTTCGGCAGGGTGGAACAAAATGAAAACCTACAATAAAACTTTTTCAGGTACGCTTGTGACCTACCATGAAATCTAACCCGATAGAATATCCAAGGTTATACATTTATAGCGGTGCCGACTGACTGTACTGGTACTGTTTTAAAGTGAAAGGCGAAACGCAAGAGGACGAGTCACCCACAACGCCTACGCTGGACATTCATGCTGAACTCGACACCAGCAATAGATGTCGTATACGACGTTAGCAAGACGAAGACAATCGAACGCGCCATTTGCAGTGCGAAACATTAATCGGGGCCCTGAATCGAAAGGAGAAGGAAGCCTGCCGCTTCCACACAAAGAGGTGATAGGCAAACCGCCGACTACTGCTGCAGGGCAGGAGGCGGGTCGGTCGGCTGCGGGCTGCTAGGCGCGCTCCTCGCACGGTCACCGCATGCGATCAAGCGGTTCAGAAACTCGCAGACCTCGTTGGTGTCGCGCAGCGTGAACGACGCGTCCGTGGACACGCTCTCCTCGGTGACGACGATGCCTACGCCCTTGCGGTTGCAGTGCGCCTGGAAGAGCTGGAACGCGTCCTCGTCCGTGGTGTCATCGCCGATATAAATAGTGTAGACATCGTCGTGCTCGTCGAGCCCGAGGGCCTGCAGCAACCAGAGCAGCGCCTTGCCCTTGTTCCAGTCGATCTTGGGCTTGAACTCGTAGACCATCTTGCCCTCGTTCAGTCTGTTGCAGCACAGCGCAAGTCAAATACCCTCGCCTACCACACTAATAAGTAACACGTTGGCATCCTTACCTTATACGAGGGTGCTGGTCTCGTACAGTGTGAGCGAGACTCGACATCTGCGGCCTCAACGCCGGATCGACGTTCCTGCAAGGATAATTAATTCACGCACCGACAACGGCACCGCCGAAATGAGTCCAAAGTCAACCCAACAGCCCATCAACCACCAACTACGACGCACCTGTAGTGCAGCGACACCGAGAAGATGTTGTCTTCCACTTCGGCACCAGCGATGTCTTTAATCTGCTCTCCAAGTTCATCCCGAACCTTGTGCAGGTCCGTGAGAAACTGTGCCGCCACTTGGTTCTTGATGGAGGTGCCGTCCGGACCTTCAATGTCAAACCCGTGGCTGCCGGCGTAGTAGAGCTGCGGGATGCTGACGAACTTCTGGATCTTGTGCAGCGCTCGGCCCGTGATCACGCCGGTGATAAACTTCTCGCGCAGCTTCTCGAGCGTGTCCTTCATCGTGGGTGACAGCAGCGCCAGCGCCGGGTCGTTCACGATGGGCGTGAGCGTGCCGTCGTAGTCCAGGAAGACGACGAGGCGGTGGTCGCTGAAGTGCGCCTGCAGCTCGCTGAAGTTGGCCAGCGCGTTCGCGTTCGTCACGGACAGTCGGCGCGGTCGCTCGTGCTCATTGGGGGCAGCCAGCGACTGCGCGTCGGATGCGGTAGCGGGCGCGGCCATTGCAGCAATTGATAAACTGGCACCGAGTGGCCAGCGAGCGGGTTAGCAGCGCACGCGCCTGTGTGGGGCTTCGCAAGTGCGATTGGCACATGCTCCGGTGTCTGAAATAGCGGGTGCCTTGCCTGAGCCCTCACTGGCGTCAGCCAGAAAAACTGTCGAGCAGGCCATTGGCCGAAAGTCGCCTTTAGCATTTCTGATTGGGCGAAACGCTGCATCGACGTTGTGGCGGAATGTCTTCACCGAGCTCTGCAATGTACATGTATGCAGTCCGCCGACTGATGCGAGGCGACGCAGCACCTTGGAAAGGTGCACCTGCGGAAACACGGCTTCAACTGCACGGGTGCACCTGGGTGGGCATTGGGCGTCTGACCGTTAAGCAGCAAGAAATTCTGGAGAATCGGGAGCCCTGGGACGGTTTGCATTTGCGGACGCCGCGTCGCAGTCGGCTTTATTCGATGGCTTGGCCGTACTCGATGATGCTGCTCTTGTGTGACATGCTGATTGGCGCCGCTACTCGAAAATGCGCTTGTAGTCGCTAGTGGCCCAGGTGGCCAAGGATCACCAGGTCTTCTTCCAGAACGTGATAGCGAGGGTGCTTCAAGCGGGGAAAGGTCAGCGAAGTCGTCGTGGCTGCGGATGTGCCCGGGGTGAGCAAGCCGCCCACGGCTCGGAGACCACCGATCTGCCGCCAGGAATGGAAGCTTGTCAGTGCGAAGCATGGATATGTGTGTGCAGGACAGATACGTTCTGTGACTTACGAAAGTGGGGGCAATGGTGACAACCACGAGGTCGATGAAGTACCGCTCTGTGGCTTCCTGCAGACACGATGTCAATATGGTCGAGCCGCCTTCGACCATGATGCTGTTGATCCCATTCCGCTTCACCACGCCTGGCGAGAAACCGTCAACACTTGCATTATATACCTGCAATAACAGCGTCAAGCCAACTCCCAGATGCGTGAAACCCACGGATGGCGTCCCCGAGATCGACGTGGTCGCGGCCGTCATCTCCTCGCGCAGTGTCGCATTCCAAGACCTGAGCCCCCAGCGCCTCAAGAATGTGTTTCCTCTTCAGGATTTCTACACCAGACACATTGTATTCGTGTAAGCAATAGTCCAACTCCGCACGCATGCCAGCAAACTCCGTCCTTACCTCGATCCTGCGATCCGCGGCCAAACAGGATTACCGGTTTTTCACAGGTCGGCAGCGTGAACAGCTTGAGGGCCGTCGGGCAGCGCAGGTGCGTATCGATGATAATCGGCCGAGGGTTCTGGCCTGTGGTCACCAGCAAGACCAACGAGCCTTAGAAACTCAAGACACACTCGAGGATCAACAGCTCACAGCATTTGCCTTCCGCCAGTCGCGCATTCAACGACGGGTTGTCTGCGATCACTGTCCCCACTCCCACCATGATACCGTCGTGCAGCGTGCGCAATATATGGGTCATCTTCATTGACGCAGGACCACTAAGTAGCGTCGGCTTCCCTGCACAAATATCCTCCAGCAGTCAGCCTGGTTGCCGCTGCTACAGCACGGCATTGCGGGCACCTCTCTCCGCTGTCAGGGACCCGTCGATGCTCTGCGCATAGGTCAGGGTCACAAAGGGCATCGCGTTCTTGTCGTTCTCAGCGCATCTCCGCCGCCAGCCCTCCTGCGCCTCGCACACTTGGCGCCGAATGTCGTGCTGCACCAAGTCCGCCATGACGTCGACCAAAACGATTTTTGGACCAATCCGCGGTCGTTTCAGTCGATACCGGTATTCGATCCGAATTGCACTTGCTTTTTGTATAAGCGTGGACGGCTATTCGTTGGCCGCACGTAAGGCTGGGGCAGCAGCATTGACTCAAGAGCGAAGATGGCTGCGATGCTGGTGCGTAACGCGATGCAGCGCGCCGTGGCGTTCCTGCAGCACAAGATGTTCCCGACGGCACACACGCCGGCGCTCATCCTGGCGCTCAACGGCGCCTCGGCCGCGCTGCCCTCCAACCCGCTGAGCGACGCTATCTGGCTGGCAGCCCCCAAGTCCAAGGTACGGGCCACGGACAATGACTGCCGACACCAATAGTCTCAGCCACACACAGACCCAGCCGACGTCGTGGAGATGGGATATGAAGCTGCTACTGTGTGGCTGGCAATAGCAGATACGAGCGTGAGTGGCTGGGAAGCAAGAAGGAGAACTGACATGCCGTGCTTGGTGTTTGCTGCTGTAGGTGACGCCGTCTCGTAAGAAGATTAGGAACAACGACCTGAGCAAGCGCCTCAAGAACATTGTGCACTTCCAGAACTGCCCCCTGTGCGGCGAGAAGAAGCTGCGTCACCGCCTGTGCATGAGCTGCTTCAAGA
Source organism: Phytophthora pluvialis (assembly GCA_001314425.1). Lineage (NCBI taxonomy): Eukaryota > Oomycota > Peronosporomycetes > Peronosporales > Peronosporaceae > Phytophthora > Phytophthora pluvialis. The sequence continues at coordinate 34,528 of LGTU01000090.1, read as the reverse complement.
AGGGCACGTACTTTGTGTAAACGGCGCGCGCGAGATCGGCACCAACATCGCACAGCATCAAGACAGACAGACTCAGATAGAGAGCTATCTATCGTACGATGAATATATAGATGTCTGCGGACGACCCCAGACGCCACCTCCATTTATTCGTCGTCTTCTTCATCTTGAGCTTCCATTCGCTAAAACGCCGTTATGTCACGCTTGTCATTGGTCAAAAGCTGTCAGTAGAGATTTCCTAGCAAATTCGAGGCCTCGGATACGCTGCTCGCAGCGATGGACGACGTCTCCATTGGGCTCGAGATCGAGAACGCGTCGTTCCTGGGCGCATCGATGTCTGCTACAGCTGCAGAGGACGCGCCGCCCAAGCCGGTGCCGGTGCCCGTTCCATCGGCAGTCCCAGCCACTCTGCCGCAGCGTGCGTCCACCCCTTTCGCCACAACGCCAACGCTTCCACCGACCGCAAGCGCAGCAGACGAGAATCTACGCGTGTCCTACCACTGCAAAGCCATCAAGTGCTTCCGTCTCCAATGGGAGGCTGAAAGTGAGCGACGGAACGGACGATATTGGATCTGCACAAGCAGAGAAACTAACTGACAGTTGCCTCGTTTTAAACTCGACAGTGAACCCGCGATGCCCACGCCAAACGACGATCGTGATCGAGAATGCCGTCTACATCTTCGACGGCTTTTATTTATTGTGTCACGGTGACCCGCCCGAGGTGCCGAGGGTGAGTGACCTGGTCAAGGTGCTGCCGAGGACGGAATAAGAGGTTCACCGTGACTTATACGGTGTCATTTTGCCTGTGCAGTTCGAGTACACACGTGGTGGTGTCATGTGCAAGGTTCACTTTATCCCAGAAGACTTGCCGTCGTCGGTGCGCGGGACGACCAGCAACGACGTGGACGCTGATGTCAATGGAGAGGCCCACCGAACGTTCTGTGACTCGCTGTTTCTGCTTCAGCGATACGTGTTCCAGCAACTGCTGGGCATTCAGCCGGCTCACTTGTTTGGAAAGGTTTTCCCGGACCCCGAGCATGCTACGGGGGACGCGTCGGAAATTTGTGGCGACTATCATTTGGTGCCGCGATTTATTGCCGTGAACGAGGAGCCGCTGCTTCATGTCGAAGACTTGCATTCGCCTAACCGTGTGGGTTATGCTGTGGGACGACTGCTATCTGTGCAGAAGATATTGGGATACCTCGATAGTAGTGCCAGATTTACTGCGCGCGACTTCCTTGTGCAGTTCGACCACCGCGAGCTTGTGGACTGCATTGTCTCCACTCGCATCAACGGCCAGCCGAGCGCGTTCCGTGTCGATGAGCTGGTGATGGAGCCTCAAGAGACGGAAGATGGCAAGCCTTCACCTGCCGAAAATGATGGTATCGCCACGAAAGATGGACGTCATGTGGTTCGCGCGATTGCTCACCGCAGCGAGGGTGCACGCAATTACGATGGTGCCAAGACCAAAAAGAGGATCCGCAAGTGGCAGGAACAGGGAAAGTTTCTGCAGCTGTCGCCTGAGGTCGAACCTCTTTCCCAAGAGTTGTGTCCAGCAGAGTGTCATCTCACGGGTATTCGCACTGACCTTTTCGAGGTGGGAAGTGCGATGCCCATGGTGCTCAAGTATGTGCGGCATTTCAGTTTGCTTGCGAGTTTTGCGACCACAATGGGACTCACATTTAAGGATAACACGCTGCTACGCCAAGCGTTTACACACGGCTCATACATTGACGTGGGCATGCAAAACGTGAACACGGTTGAGGCTACTCGATCGCGCGTGCGGCTTGGGCACGTGTTTCAGAACGTTGCCTCGCTCAAAAGGTCGCGCAGTATGCTGCTTGATGGAGACACGCCCATGCTTGGCAAGGCAGCAGGGAATAATGCCTCTCAGTTGAGGCAGGTTGCAGAGAAGCACTTGTCGCGCGATTTCAAGGAGGAATTCCACTCGCGGTATTTATGCCCGTATGAGCGTTTGGAGTTCTTGGGTGATGCCGTTCTTGGCTTTCTTGTGGCATCGTCGGCGTTTCTGAAGCTGCCAAATGCCGATGAAGGATTCCTTCACCAGACTCGCGTTGACATTGTGAATAATGACAACCTGGGCAAGATGGCAAAAACGGCCAACTTTGAATCACTGTTACTGACCGCATTCGACCTGGCCAAGCTGAATGAAGAGCTTAAAGCAAAGATTACTGCTGACTGCTTCGAGGCGTTGTTAGGCGCGCTCTACAAGGACCAGGGAATTGCGCCGTGCCGTGCACTACTCGGTAAACTCATGGACATGCACGACCCCGAATTGCGTGAGCTATGCTATCTTTCTACCGACGAACTCATTGCTGAGGCGAAAGCATTCGTGAATAAAGACCGCGCAGCTATCAAGAAATGGAGCAAGTATACCAACACGCGATTGCTGCATCGTCGTTTTGCTGCGCGCTCTAGCATCGATATTGCCAACACGCATTTATGGTTGCAATCTTTTACACACGCTTCATTTCAGAAGCCCCAGATCGACGACAATGAATTTATCGGACACGACGCAAGTTACGAGCGTATCGAGTTTCTCGGTGACGCAGTGCTACAGCTGCTGTCATCCGAGTTCCTTGTTGATGCATTTCCGTATCATCAAGAGCATCTCCTGACGCAGGTGCGGTCTTCCCTCGTGAAAAATACGAAGCTGGCAATCGTTGCGCGCAAGGCTGGATACGAGGAGTTTATCCGTTTAGGAAATCTGGTCAAGCAGAATGGCAATTTGTACGTTGAAGACGTGCTAGCCGATGTGTTTGAAGCTACACTTGGTGCCGTGTACATGGAAAATCCGGGAGATCTGGGAAAAGTTCGCTCAATCCTGGAGCGTGTGCTATTCCCTCGACTCACGGAGGCGATTCGGCGCCGCCAGTGGATGAACCCGCGCAAGGTGTTTACGCACTACATAACGCAGTGGAGCCGCTCGAGCATGCGACCGATCTCGTGTCAGTTCAAGAATATCAAGGTTCCCGGAGCAACCAGCGATGCAGGCGTCTTGGTGCCCAAGAGCAAAAGCGACGAAGCGGCAAACGGAAGAAAGAGTAAAAAGGCAAAGGCACAGGAACCTCCTGGGCACGCTGTGGCGCTCTACGTGAACAGTTTCCAGGTGGCACGTGCGGTTGGACGCACCATTTCTGCTGCCCAAGACGCCGCCTGCATGAAAGCTCTCACGCTCTACGGGGTCCGCCTGCATGAAGACTAAAAGTTAAAGTGCGGTCAAGGAACCATATAAGTTTCTGGTTTTGTATTTGAAAAGCGAGCACTGTCTGGTGTATCTGGATGTATGGCCTAATGTGAACTAACCGGACTGACAGAGTAACCTAGCCTTTCGACTCCTCCTCGGCCTTCTTGGTCGCAGTCGGTGGTGGGCCGGAAGGAAGCGGCGGCTTCTTTCCAGGCGGAAGCGGAGGAGGCTTCGGCTTAGACGCTCCTTCGGGTGGTCCACGAGGCTTGCCCTCGTTCTTGCTGTCCCGCCGCTGCTGGTTCTTCTTCTGTCCGCCGAGCATCTTCATGGCGACGGGGTCGTTCTTGCCGTAGAACCGGTCCTTGATGTTCTGCTTGGCCAGCGGGTCGTCCTTGTCGCGCGGCATCTCGTGCAGGTACGGGCACTCGTCTCCTCGGTTGCACTCTCCTCGAGCGTAGAAGGAGCACAAGTGCGCGCGGTTGCGCTTGTAGTACGGCTCGCGACGCGCCATACGCAGCAGCGCGTTGTTGGACGAGCCTGACGCCTTCCCATAGGCCGAGACCGCTCCCTCCTGCTCCAGCATGCGGCTGTGCTGCTGCGAGAACCACTCGCGGTTGGCGTCGCTCTCAGGCACATTGACCGCGAGCTGACCGTCGCCGCCCTCCTCCTTGGCCAGGAACGCGTCGCGCACCTGCACCGGCAGGTGGTACTGCAGGTCCAGCACGCAGGTCTGACACACATTCTTCATGCGCGCGCAGGTCTGGCACACCTCGGTCTTCTTGTAGCGCGCGCGCTTGCCCGGCTTCCAGCGGAACACCGTGAAGGGGCGGGCGCAGACCTTGCAGGCGCTGCCGTACGCCTCCTTCATCATGCGCACGTACGGGTTCTCGCCCAGACAGCCCTCGCACAGCAGCGGGAACTCCTCCGACTCCCACGCCGTCTTGTTCGCGTCCGCCTTGATGGCGAAGCCGCGCTCCCCCATGCTTGCTTGGCTCTTGCTAATGGAGCTCCTCGACTGGAAGACAGTCGGAACGCGCTGTGATTCGCTGAAAATACGACCACTCGTACTTAATGAGAATCATACGCAATCAGAGCCATTTGACCCAGGAAGCGATGGCAATGTCTCTGCTGCGGCGATCGGGCGTGGCGCGCCTGGCCAACCGCCGGCTGACGCAGCTGCAGGGCGCGGACGCGGCGCGCTTCATCCAGGCGGTGCTGACCAATGACATGAAGCGCGTGACACGCCGCGGCGACGCGATCTACGGCGGGTTCCTGAGCACCAAAGGCCGCGTGGTGGGCGACTGCAACGTGCTGCAGCTGGCGGACGACGCGTTCCTGCTGGACTACGACGAGGAGGTGGCCGAGCCGCTCATGAAGCACTGGAAGCGCTACAAGCTGCGCATGAAGCTCAAGATCGAGGACAAGACGGACGCCTTGTCGCTCTACGCTACACTTCCCGCCGTGGTGGACGAGGCGGACGCGGCGCTGCCGCCGTCGGCCAAGGCGCTGGACGAGCTACAGACGCTCAACCCGGGGGACAACACGGTGCTGTACGCCGACCCGCGTGGAGACCACTTTGGCGTGAGGGCCATCGTCCCCGCTGACGCAGCCTGTAAGGACAAAGCTGTTGCTGCATTGTGCACCTAGCGCTTTAGAGTCCTGTGCGTGGCTTGCAGTTGCTAATTGGTGTCTATCTGGTGGTTCATGGCATTGCAGTGAACGTGCCGGAAGGGTTCGAGACGATGGATACGACGGCGTACTTGGACCACCGCATCGCCCTCGGAGTCGCGGAAGGGTGCGAACAAATTGGCTGCTTCATTTTTGCTAAAGGTGTTTTGCTACTGACTGTTTCCCCCCAAAAATATTGGGCAGCAAGGAGCTGGTCGACGGGATCCCGCTCGAGTGCAACCTTGACTTGATGCAGGGTGTGTCCTTCCGCAAGGGCTGCTATGTTGGTCAAGAGCTCACGGCTCGTACGCAGTTCAAGGGCAACATCCGCAAAAGGTTAGTGCCTGTTGCACTGATCCCTTCGGAACAGCAGGATGTGGTGAAGACTCTGTCAGAGCTTGCGTTCAAACCGTTCCATGAGCCATCACATGGTTCGCTGCGCGCGTACTTGGCTGATTCGAAGGGATGGAAGGATGGCAAGGCGCCGGAAATCGGCGACAAGATCGTCACCACTGGTGAAACAAAAGCGGTTGGAAAGATCTTCAACGTTTGCAAGGATGTGAGCAGTGCCCTTGCCATGATACGTCTTGGCAACCTTTTTCCGTCTGAGTCTGAAGCCGGCGAGACTGTGCCCACCATGAAGTTCTCAACCCAGGACGGTGCCTTCCACGCCGTTCCGTATCAGCCCTCGTGGTGGCCTCAGCTTGATTTGAAGACGGGAAAGATGCTGTTGTGAAGATAAAGCATAGCATGCAGCGGCGGCATTCACGCGTTTTGTAATCCCATTCAAATGGCAACGAGGTGAAGTTTAAAAACTGGAGACGCTGATCATGAAAACCTAAACGAATCCTTGTTGAAACTTGACAAGCAGGATATCCGGATAGGTGATACAGGCATCATGGAGAAAATACCTACTTTCAAAGTATACATTTGCAGGTGGGGCGCATCACATTTCACCTTTGAGTCGATTGATTTGTTGTATTATCCTCACACAAGAGAAAAATATGTTTCTCGCTACGAAAAGCAACTTCTAGTGATCAAGGCTCTGCACTTCAACGTCGATGTACCGACAATCACTTCTCCTTAGGATCTATTTCTCCTTAGTTTAGGAACCCTGAACCTGCGGTAAGTCCGAAGAAGAAGAAGCATGGTGGACGAGCAGCTCCAACGGGACCAAGCGCAGCTCCGCGCTGCGATCAACGGCGTCTCCAGCGAGGCGCTCAAGGTAACATACTGTCCTTAACGTGTAGCCCACGCTCGCGCTTGTCATTTGCTTGTCTGGGCCGAGCTCATTGAGAAATCATCGTGCCAATGTATTGCCACAGCCGCACATGCTGGCGGCGTTGAGCGCGTTCAACACGTCCACGAGCTCCGCACAATCCACTCCAGCTGCGGATGCTGCTGCACAGAGCGAGGGCGACCGGAGCGACGCAGTTGCAGCCAAGCTGAGAGGGAAGTCGGTGACGGTGCAGAAGCCTCGAGACGCGCTCTTCGTGGCGATCCACGCGCTGCTACTTGAAGCTGGTACTAGAGAGTTTTTTTGTTAAATAGTTGGCAGGGGATGGAGTTCTGATGGTAGTATATGCAGGGTACAAGTTGTCGGCGGACGCGAGCTCCGAGTTTGCGCTGCCGGAGAACTGGGACGTCAACAGTGCGAACGGACTGTTCAATGCAGCCTACGTTCACCCCAACGACGACTCTGTGGAGTTCTCTCTTCAGGTATAATGTCAATTGTGCTGAGGTGTTTCTGTTTGGTTGATTCTAACATTGATCTTTTGCCGCAGAGTCTGTTTGTTGGTGGCAAGTTTGAGGTGTACATCTCGGACGACACGGATCACACGCACTCGATTGAATTGAGGTAGGTTATCCTTGATCTTGTGCTTGCGAGCTAAGTTGATGCCAGCGTACTCACCAAAATGTTTGCTCGTTGATGAAGTGTGGAAAAGTTCGTCGCTTCCAGCGAGTCGACGGCTCCCGTTTCTGCGGCGGGTTCGCTGCAAAACTTGAAGGAGCTGCGCGAGAAGTTTACTCCGTTCGCCGAGAGCATTCGACCTGCGAAGAAGAAAGAGGCGGCACCGTCAGTTCGCAGCCCAGGTTTCGTACACCCACCGGACCGAGACGACCGAGGTTACGGTGTTCCGTCGCCTGCCAGCATTCCGCCGGTACGTGCCGTTTTTGACATTGTGTTTGCCCCGAAGATCATTCTGACGGTGAGCGTTAACATTCCATAGGTGGGCGGAGGTGACGCGTTCCCTCCCGGCCTTGGAGGTGGAAACCCAGACATGCTGGTCGGACCTGAGCACCCTCTCTTCGGCCATCGTGGAGACCCATCCGTTGGGCCTGTTCCTGGCGCTCGCTTCGATCCGTTTGGCCCCTCCATCGACCCTCTAGGCCCCAATGGTGGCTTCCGTCCTCCCTCTCGTGGTCCAGCACCGAGAATGCCATTCGGAGGGCCAGGGCCTGATCACTTGCGAATCCCTCATGACGACGACATGGATTCCGGTTTCGGCTTCAGTGGACGTGGAGGCGGCCGCGCTGGCGGTGGGTTCTCGCAGCCATTCGGCTCGGGTCACTCCTTCTTCTAAGCAGCAAATTCAACTATCAAGATGGCCAGCAGCAAGGCTGACACCTAGGCAAACTGCAAGACAGCAGTGATAAGCAACAAGATGCTGCAACGTTTCCCTCTTCAACTGTCTCTACATGTACCCGTATCACCTACAGAGCACATGTTACATAACAATGTTTTCTAACATTGCTTCAAAACCGTCACCAACGGAAACCATGACGCAGACTGAGCCTGGTCAACCTCAAGCGGTCGCGCTGTCCGTCGCTGAGCTCGTAGCAGGCATCGCCGATGTAACAGTAGGCGCTGACTTCATCCGCACCGACCACCTCAAGGCCCTCACCGAGTTATGCTCCGCCCCGTCCTCTCCTGCCGACGTAGAGCTCCTCAAACAGTTGAAGAGCCATCTCCTGTCGGGGAAATTGCAGCCCATTGACAGCGACGACGCGTCGGAGCTGCACGCAGCCAAGTGGGAATTCCTCACGGAGTTACTGCGCGTCGATGGCGTTGAATTCCCACCTTCGGAGCAAGATTTACGGGCAATTTTGAGCTTAATGCTCACGGATCGCTTCGTGTCAAGTGACGTGTTGGCTGCGATGGCTCAATGGCTGGTGCAGATGAGCAGCAGCAACTGCAGGTCGGAAGGTCCAGTCATTAGCAACCTGCTGAATGTGAAGCTGTCGGTTGAAGATCAGGACGGGACGTTCCTGGAGCTGATCAAGCAGATGTATGTGACGTTGGGGCACTGGGGTCTTCGACAGAAAATTGCTGCGGTGTTGGAGCAGTCGGTGATGACTAAGGACCAAGCCAAGCAGGTCGTGAAGTCGGGACTGCTACGCAGGCTTTTGCAGTGTGCGTTGGGGCAACCGGTCGATGTTGTTGATGGTGTGTTGCTGCAGAACTTTGAAGTGGTGGGGTCACGTGTTGCGTCGTTGGTTTGTTTCGGAGCTAAGGGGCTGGAGAAAGAGGACGTGGTGCTGACTGATGAAAAACGACGGACTGTCTGTGAGCTGGTGGTGAGGTTGATGCTCAGTGGGGTGTCGCTCGTGTTTGCCGACGCAGTGCGCATGCTGCAGTTGCTGATAGACGATGCCCCGTGCCGAGCTTTGCTGCCTGCAGTGCCAGACCTACGTGGCGCCTTGGAGAAGGCGCACACTCTAGCGAGATTGAGGGACAGTAAACTTTCGCACGATGAGTACCTGAAAGAGCTTTATGCGGCACAATACGGAGTGCTGAGGCCGGAGATCGATGCGTACGAGCGTCAGCATGGGAGCGTCGTGGGTTTGCCTCCAAACGATGAGACTGCGCAAGGCGACAAGTTGGGGGAGCTGGCTTTGGGGTTGGCAACGAATTACAAGACGCAGGGCAATGCATTTTTCCGCCGTGGGAATCATCCTACAGCTCGAGCGTTTTACCGGCGAGCAATTGCTGTGCTCAGAGCTGCGCAACTTCAAGAAGAATCTTCGCTGCGATCGCTCTCCATTAATCAGCTGGTGGCTCGCTGCAGCATTGGGTCCAGCGTGCAAGTTTGTTCGCACCGAGGTGACAATTGGCAGGATGCGATAGTCTCCGATGTAGAAGAAAACGGCGCTTCCAGCCAAGTGGAGGTGTTATATGATGCTGGTGACCGAGAGGACGAGTGGGTTCCGATCTCTCGTATTCGACTCCGCATGGACACGACGCTACTAACTGCGTTCGATGATATAGCGGTGGATTGCTCCATGAACATGGGGAAGGCTTTTTCTGCTCTCGGTGATCATGATCAAGCCGTTCAGTGTTTTACCCACGCGCTAACCGTTCGTGGTGGCAAGCTTATATCGGCGCTATACTCTCGTGGAGTAGCCAATATGGCGCGCCGTGACCTCACAGCAGCGCAACAAGATCTCTGGGATGCTAATCAGCAGTGTCGGATGCAGCAGAAGAACAGTACGAGCGGCGGCAGTAGCAAAACAAACACCAGAGACGCAGAGCAGACGCGTGCCCTGCACAAACAAATCGTGGCTGCCTACAAGAAGCTCCAGCAAATGCACGCGAACAAGAAGCGCCTGGACAAGAAGGTCATCAAGCAAATGGTGAAATACTTGTCCTCCATCCCGGAACTTCAGGACCAGTAAAACTATGATCGGTAAGAGCGGAACGGATTTGTACTCGATAGTTTTTCATCGAATTTTGACTGGGACATGTAGTGAGTGACGCATACCCTGGAAGTGGTTTGTATCCCTTTTGCGGTCCAGGTAGAGATATCCTTGGTGCGTGGACTTGTTTTTCTGCGTTTGAATCTATGCTGGGCCGACACGAATTCCCTTCGTTGACTGCTCATAGACACATGTTTCCATGAGGATACGCTGTGCCTTGGGGTGTTCAATGAAAACCTGCAACTCTGAAATAGCGCGTTCGACGTGGCCCTCTTGGTTATTGAGGTACGCGTACTCCTCTGCAATGTTCTGGTAACGCCGCGTGATCTCCGTCATCTATTATTTACAACAACAACAACAAATAGTTACAAAGTCAGCATCAGACATACAACCAACCAGAAGGGAATATAAACCGCACTCGTACCCTCGCTTTCGACGGCGTACGGTAGAATGCTTCCTTCCGCGCGTCAATTTCAGCAAGTGCCTTGGCTAGAGGGTCCACCTGCTGCTGCTCCATCGCCTCATCTTCATCTCCACGCAGGAAGCGCGAGACGGATGTAGCAACCTTCCCAAGCCTGCCCATGAACTTGGTCGACATTTCCTTGGCCTTTTGCGTCTGCTCAGCACTCAAGAACGGCAACAACTGCGCCGCACCCGCTCCTGCTCCTGCTCCTCCAGCTTGATCAGGTCCACGCTTACTCGGGTCACTAATCATGATCCTCAGATCCTTCACGATTTCGTCCGTGTACTGACTCAAGAAGGTCCGGCAGGACAATGACCGGTCCTTGAAAAACAGCGTCAGCGACTTGCCTCTCTGCGGGGTGATGCGCACCACGTCCTTGAGCGAGATCAGGTCGCCAACATACACGTAGTCGTCGTCCTTCTGCGTCCCCACCTCCTTGGACGGCATGAGCAGGGCGATGTTGCCCGACTGGAGCAGCATGGGCGTCTGCTTCAACGTGGACGTGGTGGGGTCCATCTCCTGACATGGATACACTGCTCCGCGCACGTCTCTTTTGCGCATCCTCATGGGTTTGTCCCCCCTGGAATGCCCATTTTTGTGTCCCCTTTCACGCTTCGAGGAGCTCTTCGCCGACGGCGACTTGGTCGGCGCGGGGTCGTCCCGCTGCACCAGCTGGAAGAACTCGTGCAGCAGCATTTTGAGCGTCGTGGACGGGCTCCAGTGCTCCAGCAGCGGCAGCTTGAGCAGGAAAATGGGTCCTTCTCCTTCGGTTTTGGGCACTTTTCGTTCGCGCAGCTCCGTCGGGAGGTAGATGGCGCCGTCGCGGATTTCCACCTCGGGCGCTAGAAATGGGTACTGCGTCTGACCCGCCGCGAGTTGTTCGTCCGAAAAGGACATGCGAACGACGAGGTCCGTGCGCGGCACGAGCGCCAGCGCGTCCGAGTCGTCCACGAAGGGCACGAAGCACTGGAACTCGCCCTCGCACACGCCGCGCGTCTCGGAGATCTGCACACGGCGTAACGTGGCGCCACGCGGCAGTGCGGCGGGCACGCGGCACTTGTCCAGCTCGCGGTGCACGCGGCTGGACCAGATGTGGCGCTGCCTCTTTGGGGACGAGGACGACGACGGAGGCGACGACTCCATTATCGACCCCACTTGATAATGCTGAAGTGACGATAAACTGTTAGAGGGGGAGATGACGTTCGTGCGAATGCGATTGGCGGGTAAATTGGGAATAGCGGGACATGATTAGATGAAAAGGGAATCCGGCGGTGCTACGGGGTGCGGCACTAATTGAGTCAAGCGAAACGATGCAGCACAATCGTATTGAAACACGCAGGATTGAAGCATGGAGGACGACACGCAGCACGCCTCGTTTCTCCCATCTCAGCCTCCAGCATGTGAAGCAACCCGCCGCGCTCCCTATATACGCCCCCCCCCCCCTGCTACAACCAGTCTAGTTCTTGCTCTTCTTGGCCGTTTTCTTCTGGTCCTGCTCCTCCTCCTGGTTGTCGAGGCCCTTAAACAGCGTGGTCTTGTCGTTGCGCAGGTGGTTGAGCTCGTCGATGATGGATTTGAGCAGGTCGTTCTTGTCGTCCATCTTCAGGCGGCCGTTGTTCATCATGGACAGCTTCATGATCTCGAGCGCCTCCTTGTCCGGGTGGTCCGCGGGGATCTCCACGTCCATCTCGGGCAGCTTGACGTCGTCGATGTGGCCCGAGTGGCCCATGCGGGCGAAGGCCTCCTTAAGGATCTTATCCATCTTCTCCCCGCTGGGCGGCTCGCTCGGGATGTTGAGCAGGTCCGCGAACAGGTCCGTGCCCGTGGTGGCGGGCCACGACTTGTCCTCCATCATGGCGGCGGGCTCCTCCCACTCGCGCTGGAACTCCTCCACGTGATCCGGGTTGAACTCCCGGTAGCCGCGCTCGCCCGTGGTCTCCATGTACTCGCGGTACGGGTCGTACAGGTCGCCCGTCTCGTCCTGGTCCTTGCCCTTGGGCTCGAAGCTCTCCGGGTTGCGGCGCCGACGGCCGCGGAACGAGTCGTCGTCGTCGTCGTTGCCATTGCGGCGCGGGCGGAACGCCAAGCTGCGCACGGTCTGCAGCTGCACGCGCCGATTCGCCTGCTTCGCGGCCGTCCGCACGAGCGCCAGCACCATCACCATCGCACTTGTCTTTTGCTCTGTGTGCCAGCCGATGGCCTCTCGTTGGCATGGCTTCATTTCAGCCAATCATGTGGCTTTTCAAATGGAATTGGGTACATTACACCACTTGACGCAATGAAATGGGCACGTGACGGTTCATGCGCATTCCACAAGACTGCAACATGTGGAGCGTGGGGGTTCATGGACGCAGCAGTGCGTTCCGAGAGCAGCAGCGGCTTCTATTTGCTATAGGAGGGTGTACAATGACGGAAAGGGAGAGGATCATGCAGCGGCAATTGCTGATGGAGCTGACGACGCAGGGAAATTGCAGGGGCGTGGTGGTCGAGGGTCTGGAGGATCGCCAAGGTTTGCTCGCTGTGCGCGCAGCAGTTCGACAGACTTGCGCGGACAACACGCTGCTGTCAAGAGCAAACTTTGTTATCGCGGCGACGACTCCGACGGATTGCAGGCTTGAGGAGATCGCGGTGCGTGTGGAGCAAGCACTTGGGACGCTGCAACTCCAGCAGCTGGACATGTTGCTACTGCAGGCGCAGTCGCTGCCCGGCACGAGCGGGTTGCATGCACGGAAGCACGCAGTGCTAGAAGCTTGGGAACACATGACGGCGATCCAGCAAGCTGGGTTGGTGCAGCACATTGGGGTCAGCGACCTGAGTGTACAAGATGTTGACTTCATGCTCACGGCGTACCCGAACAGTCCACCAGAGGCCTGGGCGATCGAAGTACTGCTACCAGGAATGGCGCCCGCTTCGTCGGATGTTGATGTTCCGCTTGAAGACGTCACTGCATTCGCTCACGGGCATAGCATCGATGTGCTGGCACGATTTCCGTTCGACCAACTCGAAAACCTCAAGCCACACGATCTGCGTGAGGACTGGGAATCGCTGACGGAAAACCTCGCCGAGCGGTATCGCGAGCGGCCGTTCAAATTCCTGGTTGCTCATGAGAATGAAGGATCGTACCGTTTGGATTCCCACGCTCTTGGCGATACCAAGGCGATGCAAAGCCCGCTGCAGATCTCCGTGCGCTACTTACTCCAGAAAGGTCTCGTTGTCATCCCGCAAGGTTCCAATGACTTGCAGCATGACGACCAACGTGAAAGCTCACAGGAAGCAGCACTCCGCGAGATTTTCGGCCCACTCGCGCGTCCATTCACGACGATCCATCCGTCTTCTTCGCCACACAAAATGTACTCTAGTCTGTTGACGCGTGATGACCTAGCTGCACTTGACCGCGCTCTGCCGCTGACCACTTCATTCCCCCTACCACCACCACCACCACCTAGTACAACTGGAAGAAGTCGACCTGGCTCCACACAAGAGCGACGAATGAACCTGCCGGCAGCAGTAAGCCGCCCGCCAACTGCTGATTGATTCGAGTCGAGACTCAATGTTTTACATGTGTGTGTTTTCTTTCTTCATCGTTCATCTCCCCTGGAAGCACCCCCCACCTCCCGCTGAAATGGCTGTTGGTGTTACGCCGTCATGAGGCGATCGAGTCGCTGCTGCTCTCGCGTCATCACCTCCTCGCGGAAATATGCGGCCAAAAACTTGTTACTGCTCAAGAAGCTGCGGAACGTTTCACCGCCAATTTCCACTACTTTCACGGGCTGTGTACATCGCACGCTTGACTGACGGGTAACAATTTTGCAGGCTCGCGTTTGGCCAGACACGCCCAGTGGAAAGTAGTCACCAGGGTGCAGCTCTTCCACAACCACTCCCTCCTTCGCCTTGAGCACTTCTACCTGTCCGTCCAAGAGGATGAACACTGAGTCGCATGGTTCGCCTTCCTTGTAAATAAACTCACCAGTGTCGAGCGTGCGCATCTTCACAGACCCCTTTGCAGCCTCCACACACTTGATCAAATGCTGTCGGATGTGGCGATGTGCGGTCTTCTCCAGCCGGTTGTTGATCGACTCGTATGTCCCTTTGAGGTTCAGGTAGTCATCCGCCACGAGCTGCAAGACCTTGCATGACGTATCGCTGCCTTCAGCGCAACGGTACGTAGCGATGCGGGGCAGGAATCGTCCATCGGGGCGTACCAGCTCAATCTCGCCAAAATAGGTCCCCTTAGGCAAACACCTAAGCTTCATCTCCTCGTGTCCTGACGTGGTAGGTCGAGTTTGGATAAAACCTGGCCACGAGGGTCGTGATAGCAGCCCAGCAAAACCTTCCGAGTGTTCATACGCCGATATACTTGTGATCGGAGCGTCTTCGTCTGTCTCATTGGCGGGCACAGACTTCTTGATTGGGTTCTTACAGGACACTTCAACCTCGCCATCCAGCAACAGGTACACGTTATGTGCGCCAGCATGTCCTTCACGAATGATGGCCTCTCCTGGGCGATAAGTAGCTGATCGCAGCGTGGAGATGGTCATTTTCACGTTGTCGTAGTCGATGGCCTCCACAGAAGAGGCGTTCTGCTCCGGGTCCCCAGTAGCACCCACAAGCATCTCGTTCAGCTCAGTATCACTCATGTGCTTGCCCAAACTCTCGCTCACGCGCGCAAGGTCCTTCTTGGAAATAAAGCCCTTCCCGTCCTTGTCGAAGAAATGCAGCGTAGACAACAAGGCGTTCGTCTTTTCGTTCAGCGCTTCGACGCTGGAGCTCAGCCCCCAGGCAAAACTGCGCTTCACACTTTCCAGCTCTTGGTTATCTTCCTCGTCCAGATTATCAGCCATGGCATCAAGAAGAAGGACGGCCAGAATACTCGCACGCAAGCGACGCCGTCCACGCTGGAATTTCTCCAGCAGCTCGGCCGAGTTCTCCATCGGCTCGCGGCTAAGCTGGGCTTGGTTCCGAAGCCACGGGTGCTGAAGGGCCTGCTCCGCGCTGAGTCGCTTGTTAGGATCAGTCTCGAGAAGCTTCTGGATCAGGTTACGCGCAGACGGCGAGATCGACTGCCATGCACTGCACTGCGTGCGGAACTTGCCCTTAAGAATTCGTTTACGGATCTAGACAGGCGAAGAGACAGCGTTAGTACACTTGCAGCCTTCACAGTCAAGCTCATGCATCGTACCTCCTCGTCGGACAAGTTGTTATATGTGTCGAACGGGTGAGCGCCGCACAGCAGAATATACAGCACAATTCCGAGCGCAAACATGTCCGATTTGGGTCCGAACTTGATCGAGTCGGGCCCCGCTTGCGAATCGAAATCCTCGTCGTCATCGTCCACCTTGACGTCCTCTCCGTTGGCTCTCGCTTTCCTGAGCGCGTCCCTGGTATTTCTCCTATGAATAAGCGCGCCATGCTCCAACGTCTCCGGGGCCGCGTACGCAACCGTTCCCATCAAGTGCGAGTCGTAGAAGAATCGCTCGCCCATGCGGAACGACACACCGAAATCCACAAGGCACATCCGTCCTTCATGGAGCAGAATATTCTCGGGCTTGATATCTCCATGCACGACCCCCTTGCGGTGCAAGTACTGCAGCGCGTCACAGAGCTGTCGGATCGTGTTGCTTGCCTGTCGTTCAGAGTACGCCCCATTGGCGATCAAATGGTCGAACAGTTCTCCATCCTGCGCCAGTTCCTGGACGATGAACCAGCAGTACTCGGTCTCGTACGTGCCCCGGAGCTGCAAGATATTGGGGTGCTGCCCTGCCACGCGGAGCACGTCCACCTCGCTCCAGAACTCTCTGGCGGAGGTCTCGCTCTTGCTCAGCATCTTGACGGCCACCACCTCGCCTGTGCGCTTGTCGACGCCCTTCTGCACGACGCAGTAGCCTCCTTCGCCCACGACCTCGTCCAGGATCTCGTACTCGTCGTGGATGTTGCCCCCGCGTCTGATTCTCTGCGTGTGGGCGCTCTCCATGGCGGCATCTGATTCCTGTTCCGACGACGCGCTGGCGAGCACTACACCGCCCAGAGCGGCGCCCAGAGCCGCCATTTCGCGCCACCCGTTAGCGGCGCTGCTCTCCCCATTGTTGCAACTGCCGGAGGTCGCTAGAGCGCGCTGGAAACCGCCTGGAACGCTGCGAAATCGCTGTTTTCCTGTTGACGCGGCTGTCGCAGCGGCCCGGGGGATCGGCACGAGACGCGCTAGCTGTCCTCGTCGACGCAGCGCCAAGAGACCTTTCAGGCGCGGAGAGGCTCGAGGCATGAGCGGAGAAGGAGCGGGGCTGAAGGCAGCGAGGACTGAGAGAGAGGACGCCTGCGGGTGGCAGGTGTCGACTCGGTCCTCCTAGTGTCTGAAGGAAATGGGCTTTGATTTGGTGGTGCCGAGAACGACGCGCAAACAGGTGGTGCGGCCCATTTTGCGCAGAAAAGACTCCTTTTTAGGGGGATAATCTGGGAAATAAGAAGATCCATTTCATAATCTGAGCCATTTGATGGCGAGTTTGCCGGCGGCTAAATGCAGTGGCGTTTTACGCCGTGCGGGCACTGGAATAGACGACGGGCTGCAGTTGCAGTTGCAGTCGCAGTCGCTGCATGCTCCGACTAAACGGACAGGAGTTGGAACTGAAGTAGTCGGAGGGCTGAACTTTTCCGGGCTAAGCTTAGCATAACGCACCTCGCGAGTTGTCTTGCCTGGGTGGAGACAAGGTGCGACAAGGCTGGTGAAACGAAATGCCCGTTAGGCCAGGCCATTTTTGATCTCCACTAACCTCTGGGGGGAACACAACCCAAGCGTGAAGCAAGCGCTTGAAGTTGTTCGGCAGAGTACCCATTTTGCCGCCCAATTCGTCCCATGACAACTTCAATCTGGACCCGTTGCGTCGCCGGTGTTGGCCGACGCTGCTGCACTGCACCCATCCGCCGCTGCCGAAGTTGTAAAGCTGACTTGACCAGCAGCAGACGGCGACGACAGACTCTAACGTTACGAGGCGATCGACGCTCCACAGTGCTGAACACTGCTTCGACAGTCAGAGGGGTTTGCACACAAAGACCCAGACTGGCTATCGTTCACAAGCCCATGGTCGGCAGCGGAGCTCTCTGGATTGAAGTACTCGTTGTCGTTGGTGAACGATCCTGGTTGACGGACAAAAGATCCACCGCCGAGCCGACACCCGCAGCGAGATTTATCCGGATAGGAGCCTGGCAGCGATTTGAGCTGTGCTGCGCACGGCAAAATGTCTCGTCACTCTGGAGTCTACCGCCGACGCGCAGGACGCGGCGGAAAGGTAGTGGCGCGAGGTAGACGTAGACCGGGTCGGTGCCCTGCGGCTGATCGTGGCGCTCATCCTCGTCACGCTGGACATTCAGCGTCGTTCACAGGGTATTGATCGGTCGAGACGGACCCCCCATCTCCGATGGTGGCACCGGCGGCAGTGTTATCGTGATGACCGAGCCGTTGTGGCGGTGCTATGCAGTTCAGTATCGAGCGACTCCTGCAGGACTGTACAGTACTCTTCAGTCTCCGCCCCGACATCGCTAGTGATCGTCCATCCGGAAAGCCGGCGATGAATGGTCCATCGTACGGTACAGTACACTTCGCCGGTTTTCGCTGGTCGAGCATGGGCGAGCTGTCAAAAGCCTCAGTCGCCTCACTGCGCGTACCCTCAGCGTAAACAGTACTGGTTGTCAACGCGACCAAGACTATTCGGGATAGTTTGGCATTGCTCGCAAAGCTGCTCGACGCATGCTTCGCTCTGACCACGGACGATGCCCTCGTCACGCTGGGCGGAAGAGCTCTCGTCGGTGTCAAAGGAGACTTGAGGCGGGTCTCAGCCATCTGGCCGTGACGCGCTCGGCTCGACCACTGAGAGCCGGAGAGGCCGAGACGGGCATCCTCAAACGCGAGGGACCTATAGTCTCAGCTAACGCGCCGATCCTCGAGTTCATTTCGGAATCGGCCTACGAACGCGAACGTAGCTGCTCGAACTGCCGCCTGCGCACTATAAAAGCTCAGACGCCATGACCGCTATCGAGAGTCCGCTGGTGGCGCCGTACGACCAATCCCTGACGACGCCCAATCGTCTGGAGAGGTGAGAAATTTGACGGTGGTGTGCATTTGCATCAAAGCGCTAACGTTTTGTTGGTGCTGTGTGCGCGGCAGCCTGCGCAATCACTCGACGGTGAGCGTCGTGAGCTCCACCGACCGCGACCACGACGAGAAGGCGTTGGTGCAACGGCGTCCCTCGAATTTGGGGGCACTCAAGGAAGACCCCAAACGACAACTGACCGTCCTGGGTATCGTCGGGCTCTGCTACTTCTCGGTCTGCGGTGGCCCCATCGGCTCGGAACCCATCATTTCTGGTGAGAGACTGGCTTGGTGTCGGTGAGGCGGAGACTTGCTAACCCCATTGGCGTATCGGTGTGATGAATATGTAGCTGGCGGTCCGTTGATCGGACTCATCTTGCTGCTGTTGTTCCCCGTCGTTCTCGGCCTCCCGATTGCCTACGTCACTGCTGAGCTCAGCACTGCGTACCCGGAGGACGGTACGTCGTCCACTCTTGAGCAGAGCTCCCGATCCAAAACTAAACGTGTGGTGCTTTGTACTTGCAGGTGGCTACACGGTGTGGGTGCTCAACGCTTTCGGACCGTTCTGGGGATTTCAGTGCGGGTACTGGGCCTGGCTGAGTGGTGGTAAGCTTGCGAGCTTTTGAGAACTCGGAGCTGCGATCGGCGAAAATGACGTTTTGTTGCTGTGGTTTTGTGTGGTGCTAGTGATCGACAACGCGCTGTACCCTGGCCTGGCGGTGTCGACTATCACGGAAGTGTACGGAGATATCGGCTCCCCAACAGCGGAGTACTTCATCAAAGCGGCGATTGCTGTGGCTCTGACACTGCCGAACTTGCTGGGCATTCGCATTGTCGGCAACGGAATGGTGGTGCTGTCCATCTTCGTCATGGTGCCGTTCATCTTGCTCTTCGTTTGGGGGCTTGCTAGTGGACATGACTGGAACGCGTTAGGTGAAATGCGTCGTTCCGACATTGTTTACGATTCCAATGGCGACCTCGTGAGCATGACTGGCAGTTTGGATGTAAGTAAGCCCTAATCATGCGTCCTAGGAGGATTTTGTAGTTCATGACTAACGTGTATGTCCCCATAGATTGACTGGTCCAGTTTAATCAACACGCTCTTCTGGAATTTCAACGGTGCAGTCGGCATGTCCGTGTTCGGTGGTGAAGTGCGCAACCCGGGTCAAACGTACCCGCGCGCGATGGTGATTTCGGTGCTGCTGATCGCGCTCACGTACCTGATGCCGCTGTTCGGTGCGATTGTGTTCAACTCACCGAATTGGACGACATGGGACGACGGATCGTTCTCGAGCATCGCGTCAGCTATCGGCGGCACTTTTCTTTCGACGTGGATCATGTTGGCATCGTTCGCCAGTAATGCCGGCATGTACATTGCGGAATTATTTTGCGACTCCTTTCAGATCATGGGCATGGCGCAGAATGATCTTGCGCCGGCGTTCCTGAAGTCGTAAGATGCCTTGATGCTGTGCTGTGGCTTTACTTGTTTGGCTGACACCGCCTTGTGCATTGTTTGCTTTTGCCTACTTTGATGCAGACGCAACAAGCGCTTCAACACGCCACATAACGCGGTCTTCGCGAGTCTCATTGTCATCTTCGTTCTCATCAAGTTCGATTTCGACGAC
This sequence comes from Phytophthora pluvialis, assembly GCA_001314425.1. Taxonomy (NCBI): domain Eukaryota; phylum Oomycota; class Peronosporomycetes; order Peronosporales; family Peronosporaceae; genus Phytophthora; species Phytophthora pluvialis. The sequence goes on along the minus strand of LGTU01000090.1, from coordinate 14,789 downwards.
ATCGTGAACATGACGAACGCACTGTCGGCTTTTTATCAGATCATGATCTTTGCTGCGTTCATCAAGCTCCGCTACACTCAGGCCGATCTCAAGCGCCCGTACAAAGGTACGTTATTGACCCTTTACCACGGGGTTTGCGCTAATTCTTGTATATCACGCTGTTGGTGGTGGCGCTGTGCAGTTCCTGGAAGTATCCCCATGCTGCTGCTTGGCCTTTTGATCCCTACGGCTTTGCTAGTGTACATCGCTGTGGACGTCTTCTTCACGCTGGCGCCGGCGCTGATCGTCCTGGGCGTAACGCTGGCGGGCCTGCTGTACGCGAGATGGAAGAAGTTCACGCGTGCGCAGTTCGAGGACCTGAACCTGGACGCATAGCTGGTATACAAAGCAAATTAATCTATCAGCAAGTACGAATAGTGGTAAGCAAACTTAACGAAAATCTAGCAGCCAGCCAATTTGGGCATCTCATTTTCCGCTTGTCCTTATTGGATACATGTAGTATTGGTGTGGGTCTCTAAATGCGTAAATATTGGCGCGGGGCTTACAGAAATCACTAAATGTCTTGCCGTTCGTCCCTTCCACGCCTTGGTCATCATCGAGTCAGGACCAACGAGTCTAACGCTCTTTCTTCCGAGCGGCCAGCTAACCACCGCACGCCAAATAGTGTTGGTCAACTTCAACATCCGAGTGATGGTCACTTCAAGTCTTGTAGACTCCTGACATCGAGCGGTCAAGGCAACGCGTTGCCCCACTCATATATCTGCATAAGTGGCAGGCATCGCTCGTGCATTTAGTTGTAGTTGAGGGCGATTTGCCGTGGCGGGAAGTGGGTCCATCAATCTCTGGCCCACCCGGAGCACCGCCAGCATGAGCGTTGAGCGCTGTGTACAGGGAGGAAACAGCGTCTTGCAACGGCGGCGATGTCCGCGGCAACGAGGTCTCGTCGCTAGGGACGACGTTGGCAGCCCACCGACGCGCTGGACGCGTCCATATTGTACTGGCTCCCTGGTGCTTGCATCGCCGGAACCAGATGGGTGACCCACCTCATCGAGGCAGAGTCTCCGCTGTGCTCAACTGATCCGCTTGAGGATCCTCGTTAAAGTATGCAATTCTCACTGATCTGCAATACCAGTGTCGGACGGAGTAGGACCAGGCTGTCTATAAGAAGAATCCTGCAGAGAACGATGCCTCATCCTCTTGAGCCTCCTCGGCTTGACCCCCTGGTCTTCTCTTCTGGCCTACCAAGCAGTGTTTCCCCGCAAAGGGCCCTATTACCAGCGAACTCTCGGCACCAATGATCTTTTGTATGGCACAATCTGTCCTGTTCTCAATGGCAAACGCACGGCAAGTGTTCGCGTTTCGGTTGTCGAAGAACCGTGCGCTGCAAGGACAGCATTGAAACTTCTGACTCCAGCGGCGAGCAACCTGACGCTTGAAGTCGTCAATAGCGCAGCCGTGCGCTCGAAGGTTGAGTTTGTTAAACGCAGCGCGCAGGGTCATCACTGTGACGCACCCAGCGGGTCCAGTTAGACGTGAAAGCGGCCTTGACTTCGAGTGATGCGGCCCAAATGAATACGAGGCCAGAAGCAGATGGGAGTTGGCGCCGTAACATCATCAAAAAGCCAACGGAGAAAGCTGTAGGTAGTACGTCTACCACTGCTTGGATGTTGTTGATGCCCTTTGGCTCTGCGACCTTGAAGCTCATTTCCGGTTTAACATCCCCGTGCCGAAGACAACTCACTGCCCTCGCATGACCGCCTCCGAGCTCAAGACGTCCATGCTGACCGCCGTGCACAGTCCAAAGGGCGGAGCGTACGACGGTCAACTGCTGCTGACACCAGCGCGCCTACCAGACAGGTGGGGCTCGAACGAACGATTGACACTGCAAACGTCGACATCAACTAACCAACCGTGCCGGTGTTGCAAGTGCAGGCTGAATGACCACTCATGCGTGAGCATCGTCAGCTCGCTCAATGGCTCCGTGCAATGGCGTCCGCCGAATCTGGAGCCCACGAAAGAAGAGCTGCAACGACAGTTAACCGTCTCGGGCATCGTCGGGCTCTGCTACTTTTCCGTGTGCGGAGGCCCCATCGGATCCGAGTACATCATCTCGTGTGAGGCTGCTTGTGGTCGCGTAGTTTCTGGAGTTGAGAAGGACATGGACTAAGGCGTTTTGCTTTCGCGCTGCGTAGCTGGTGGACCGTTGGTCGGGTTCATCTTCCTCCTCTTGTTCCCGTTCGTCCTTGGGCTCCCAATCGCCTTCATTACGGCGGAGCTAAGCACGGCGTACCCGCACGACGGTATCCAGGGCTGAAGTCCAACCGAAGCTTCAGGTATTAAGAAAGAACTAACCAAGCTGTGATGTTGTACTTGCAGGCGGCTACACTGTGTGGGTTCTGCAGGCCTTCGGGCCCTTCTGGGCTTTCCAGATTGGGTATTGGTCATGGCTGAGTGGTGGTGAGTTGCTAAGTTGCTAGCCATTGAGAGCTTGGAGCTGTGGTCGGAAGCCATGACGCGCTTGTGGCTGTGTTTTTGTGTGTGGGAAGTGATCGACAACGCCATCTACCCGGGGCTTGCTCTCGCAACAGCTACCGAAGTGTATGGACCCATCGGCTCCTCAACAGCAGAGTATTTCATCAAAGCGGCCATCGCTGTGCTTTTGGCGCTGCCGAATCTCTTCGGCATCCAAATCGTGGGCAATGGCATGGTGGCTCTGTCGGCCTTCGTCATGATCCCGTTTGTAGTGCTTGCTGTCTGGGGACTCGTCAAGGCAAACGATTGGGGTGCACTGGGTGAAGTGCGTCGCTCCGACATCGTTTACGACGACAATGGCGACTTCGTGAGCATGTCCAGCAGTATCGACGTAAGTTCCGCTTTGCTTCCATCATCCTACTCCCCCTCCACTCGGTAGACACATTAACGGGTGCCGCTCGCTCTCACGGTTTAGATCGACTGGTCCACCCTGATCAACACGCTCTTCTGGAACTTCAACGGCGCGGTTAACATGTCGGTGTTTGGCGGAGAAGTGGTCAACCCGGGACGCACGTACCCGCGTGCAATGCTGGTTTCGGTACTTCTCATCGCGCTCACGTACATCATCCCGCTGTTTGGCGCCACGGTGTTCAACTCGCCCCACTGGACGACGTGGGAAGACGGCTCCTTCTCCAGAATCGCGTCGGATCTGGGAGGCGACTTCCTCTCGACCTGGATCATGCTGGCATCCTTCGGCAGCAACGCTGGCATGTACGTCGCGGAGCTGTTCTGTGACTCGTTCCAGATCATGGGCATGGCGCAGTGTGGCCTCGCTCCAGCATTCCTGAAAGCGTACGTGAAGTTGCTGCCTTGTGTTGCCTGAGGGTGCGTTGTCCTCGACGCTGACTCAACTTGTAACGTAGACGCAACAAGCGGTTCAACACGCCTCACCACGCCGTCTTCGCGAGTCTCGTTGTCATCTTTGTGCTCATCAAGTTCGACTTCGACGACATCCTCAACATGACGAACGCGCTTTCAGCGTTCTACCAGATCATGATCTTTGGTGCTTTCATCAAGCTGCGCTACACCGAGCCGGAATTGCACCGCCCATTCAAAGGTATGTTTTGGCACTACAATCCTTGCTTGACACGTGAACTCTTAACTGTCACTCCCTTTTACTTGCATGTAGTCCCGGGGAGTATGTCCGTGATCTGGATTGGCCTCTTGATCCCGACGGCTTTGCTATTGTACATCGCTGTCGACATCTTCTTCACGCTGGCGCCGGCGTTGATCGTCACGGGCGTCACCCTCACGGGTCTTGTCTACGGCTACTGGAAGAAGTTCTCGCGCGTCCAGTTCCACGATCTCAGTCTCGAGGCCTGACTCGCACATGACAAAGGAATCACCTCAACAAGTGTGTGTACAAGGACAGCAATTCGTGATCATGTCGTAGCAACCAACCGCGTTTACTTTTCTCTCTCTCTCTTCATTCACGCTTTTGAGTACTGGTGACAAGACAAAACTGCACCAATGCACTGGAGCTTACACTTCGTACAGCCTCATGACACCGTCACGAAGCAACTGCCGCATCGACCAGCCCGTCGGACGGTTGTGTCCGTCGTCAGAATGACGCCAAGACCAAAAGATCCACCCCGAGTGCGCCTTGCTGAAGGCTTCGAGTTGCGCCGACGCGAATTGTTGCAGTCCATTGCGATCCTCACACGGGAACGCGCATCCTTGAGCGCCCAGACTCCACTCGTCAATGAGAAGCCAATTGCCGCCCCAGGACGAGAGTTGGTCGCCATAGCGGCGCACAGTTTGCAGCACTTGCTCTCGGTTCTGCCCTTCGTAGCCCCAGATGAAATACGGGTGCCACTCGTGCCACACGTTGACGTACTTCGGGTAGCGCATGAAGTCCTCCATGAACGGCGGGCCCTGCTCCGTCAGCAGCGGCGCCACCGTCAGCATGCAGTCATTGCCCGTTGCGCGGATCTCCGCGTACGCACGCTCGTAGTACGCACGCAGCACGTGCTGCTCCGTTGGCGCTTCCGGCTCGTTCAGGAGACCAAGACCAAGGAACGACGGGCAGTAGCGATAGCGCGACGCGAGGAACTTGGCTAGGTACACCGTGTTGTCCACGTTTTCCGGGTACTGGCCCCAGTACTTGGCGCCGCTGTCCACTGCGGCGCTGTGGTCCCGGCCGTTCTGGGAACCTTTAGCTGCGTGAATGTCTACGATCACTGCGAGGTCGTACTTCACACACCAATTGTTCACGAGATCGTCCAGGTACCGCAGAGCATTGGGAGCAAACACTGTCCACTCCTGCTTGTTGGGGAAGTCCGTCGGGTCGAAGCCCATGAGCCAGTAGCCCACTGGCACCCGCACCGTGTTGAGGCCGAACCGCTTCATCTCGGCGACGTCGTACTCCGTGATCCACGTGCGTCGGTGCTCCTCGAAGCGCCGATCGCCCTCTGAATGGCCCAAGAACTTCATGGTCGCGAACTCTCCTTGGTTCTTGGTCTCGTCGGGCACGCCATGCCACAGACACGAGTCCCATGTCATCCAGTGCTCCGCGACCAGCCAGCCACCGAGGTTGACACCGCGGCACGGGGTCTCCCCACGACGCAATCGAGCTTGGAGCGAATCGGGCGCAACGCAGGCCATGATAAAAGCTTGAAGAAAAAAAAAAGATCGGGAGCTTCGGGTCTCGTCGACGAAAGCCAAAGTGAGACCGTGCTCGAGGCTTGTCAAACTGCCCAGTCCCTGTTTCTGTCTAGGGACAAGCCGTGAGTTTACCCACGTGCGCCGGCAGTGGCCTCAATGTGTCACAACAACAACCAACAACAAGTCGTAGTGTAATGAAGCCCCGGAAAATCAATGTATGTATAAGAACTCAAACGAGGTTTACATAGCACAGTGAAAGACGCTCTGCCCAGCATTTCAATAGTATGTTTTTGCTGTGCGAAGACCTTCACCAGCCAAAACCTGATCTAACGTTTGAGAGGCAGCGGCTCCACGTTCGCTGTCACCACCGCTTACAACTTGTATACTTAGAGGTTCTGGGCCACGAGCTCCGCCGCCGCTTCAAGGCCCGTGAAGTATGCAGCTTGCAGCGCGCCCTGGTACTTGGGGTCTACGGCCTCGCCCGCAAACAAGACGCGGTCTGCTACCGTTCGCTTCAAGACGTCCGGGTCATCGTGTGCGTTCCTCGCGGTGACGCAGCTGTAGGCGCCCACCGACCATTGATCTTGGTCCCAACTGCAGCAACGACAGCAGCAAAATGCGGCGTCAGAGAGAAATGACACGCCCGCAAAACATAAAATAAAATAAAAAAACTTACCGAGTGATGAAGTGGTTGATGGGCTTGGGGATGTCGGGTCCGAACGTCTCTTGCATCTGCAGGAACAGCGCGTGGGCGATCTCGTCGTCCGTGAACGAGGCCGAAATGGCGCTGGCGTTGTCGCCGATCAGGACGCCCTCGAGGATGGGGACACCTTTGGCGAGGTGGTAGTTAAAGACCAAGGGGAAGTAAATGGCTCCACTTGCGGCCTTCCTCTGAAGCTGGCCCATGAACGTGGCGTGCTTGGGCCAGAAGACCTCGGGGAACTGCACCAGCACCTTCATGTACTGGCCCATCTTGGACCGCTTGAGGGCTCCGGTTTTGACGGCGGGCAGCTCCGGCTGGAAGTGCAGCTTGCCACTCTGGAGGAGCCCCAGCGAAGTGGCAACGATCACTCGGTCGGCCGTCACGCGACGTCCGTCGGTGCACTCGATCACCACGCCGTCGGGATCGTCGTAGTTGATCGACGCGACCGACACGTTCGTGTGGATGATGTCCCGGATGGGCTCGGCGAGGTGATCGATGAAGCGTTCCATGCCAGCGGGGACGATGCAGTGGGCACCAGGGTCGTCGCCCATCAGGTCGGTCTCGAAGAACTCGTCGAGGTTCAGGTCCTCGGTGGTCAGACCGAACCAGGCCTCCATCAAGCGCAGGAACAAGTCGACCGTATCGCGAGTCGTGGCACCGCCCATGATCTCGCCCAGCTCTTGGTCCGACTCGAGGAGGTGCTCCACCACGGCAGACAGCGTCTTCTCGCGGTGGTCGTCCCCGAGGTCCGACCTCGCGAGCTCCTGGAGCTTGCGCATCAGGAGATCTTGCAATGCCCACACGTCCCTGGTGTGCTGCTCGCTCAGTTGGCGACTGCCATCGAAGAGCAGGAAGTTCGAGCACGAGCCCGGGTGGAGCCACGGGTTCCTCGGACTGATTTCTTTGAACGAGATCCCGAACTGCTTGGCCAGCGCGGCGAACGGGTTGCCCTCCGTTCCATGGATCCAGGCAGCGCCCACCTCCACGTTCACGGGCAGCAAGGCGCTGAAGGACTTGGTTTGCACGCGCCCGCCGATGCGCGACTGCGCCTCCAGCACGCACACGTCGCTCGGGTCGAAGTGGCCCGACGAAAGCAGTTCGTTCGCGGCACTGACGCCGGCAAGTCCGGCCCCGATCACCACCACGCGGTAGCTGCTGTCGAGCGAGTGATCGGTCACTTCAGGAGTGAGTTGTGGCATGTTTGTCGCTTTGCAAGTTGCAGAGTGAACTTGGTTTGGCTTTTGCCATGGATGAGGCGGCCCGTTCTCCAACGAAAAGCCATGAGGTGCCATTTTGATGATGTTTCGGAGCAGCTCGAAAAACGAGATGGTAACATGTACAGCGAACGACACTTCGAGGGCTCAGATAACAAACGCATCGTAGCGGTGTTGACGGTGGAGGGAGCGATCTCACCGATCAACATGCGCTTCAAGATGGGAAGAGAGGCCTCGATTTCGCCATACGTCTCGCATTCATGCCAGCTGCTGGTGACCTCGACGCTGTCACCTTGATCAGCTTGCTTACGTTACGCAAAGATGACCATCGGAGACCTTTGTCGTCAACAGTTAGAGTGCGCACCATTCTAACCCCGGACTTGGTCAACAGACCCACCCACGTGCCCTTCGGGGAGTGCTCGAGCCAGCAGAATGAGACAGCGAGGAGGAGAACGATCGAGTCATGGTAGAAGACCGGGGAGCAATTTCCACACTCAGACATCTTAGCAGTGATAAGTAGCTCAATAGACAATTTGACCCCTACCACCTTTGTCGTCAACAGTGCGGGGTGCTTGGCGGGCAACGGCCGTACTAGGAAGTATAATATCCCATCGTGCCTCGCGTTCCGACGGGTACGACAACGATACCTGCCACTCCACCCGTGCTTATGTTACGGGAAGTGTCCTTCCTTGGTCGATATCGAGGCTTACGTTACAAGAGAATCTGTCCATGGAGGTGCGGAATGATCCCGGGCGATTCAAAGGATTGGCATTGCTCACGCACAGTGTGCGACAAGGTGCACCTCATCTTCCAGCACAAGAACCCCGTGTAGGGCGAATACGAGGAGAAGCACATGATGGAGGCGCACAGCATCAAGCGCGACTCGCAGACGAACCTTTGGTTGTCCACTTTACTTTGGCAAGTAGAACCGTTTAATATTGGTTTAAGTATTGGAAAGACACCATAAATATGGGACGCAGTGCCGGAAGAATCCCCCCAGTCGAGGGAAAATCCGGCGGGACAATATATAGGTTTTTGTATTGAAGATAAAAAAAAGAGTTGCGGCGGGTTGGGAGAAACTCCAACTCCAACACAAACGTTCGAGTTGGAAGTGAGTTGAATTGGCCAGAAGGTACAAACGTTGACACCCCTAACGCACACACACTTAGAGCTACAGTACTTCGAATTAGAGCGAGCTACGATTTTCAGTCCGAGTGACTGCGAAGTTAGCCCACGATTTCAGCGGCAGCTTTCAGGCCTGCGGAGCATGCACATAGAAACATTAGATCTCAACGTAATTCTCTAGTACAACGGACTAGTACGCACCAGAGAGATACGCGGCTTGCAGTCCGTGGCCTCGCCTGCGAAAAGCACGCGGTATGCCACTGACTGACGCAGGATCACCGGGTCTTCGTCTGTGCTGTCCATCGTGAGAGAGCTGTAGGCACCAATCGACCACGGGTCTTGATCCCATCTGCAGTTCACACAGAGATTCCACGTTATTTTCGATACCGACAGAGGCGGATGCAAACAATCACAACAGCGCCTACCTTGTGATGAAGTGGTTCACAGGCTCCGGGATGTTCGGACCAAACGTCTCTTGCAGCTGCAGGAAGAGCGCGTGCGCGATCTCCGCGTCCGTGAATGTAGCAGAGATTTTACTGGCGTTCTCACCAACCAACACGCCCTCAATGATCGGCACGCCCTTTGCAAACTGGTAGTTGAACACCACCGGGAAGTAGATTCGACGGTCCGAGGCATCGCTTGGAGTCGACAAGTTCTTGATCTGCGCGATGAAGGTACAGTCTTCAGGCCAGAAGACCCCGGGAACTCCACGAGGATTTTCATGTACTGACCCATCTTGGAGAGCTCGATGGCTCCACGCTTGAGCGCAGGCAGCTCTTGCTGGAAGTGCAGCTTGCCAGACTTCAATAATCCGAGCGACGAAGTCACAACTACATGATCGGCCGTCACGCGGTGCCCATCACTGCACTCGATAACCACAGAGTGCGCTCTCGTAGTTGAGTAGTAATACTTAGCACATTACTCCGGCAGTTTTTTTTCTTAACATTATTTCACAAGGAGAATAGGTTTAATCGTTTCTAATACCCAGCTGATGTTTCTAACCAGACAACCAATCCATAACCTCAGAGCGTAAGGAGTCATTTAACTCATATTAACCATGTCTGAGATATGTTAAAGCTCCTTCAGCAACAGTACCATGCACCTCCCTAATTAATTAAATTTTCTCAAAAAAAATAAGGGGCTATGTGTATAGATACACCCAACTGATAACATGTCGAACGAATTAACTTTTGGGAAATACAAGGGCACCCAGATCGAAGATGTATATTCTTCTGATCCTGGTTATTGTCGATGGGTATTCAATCAACCCAGCTTAAATATTGGGGAGGAGATCAAAATATTCTTACACTCCAAATTCCTAACTGATGATAATTCATATATGATGACGTGGGGAAAATATCGCGGTAAGTCTCTCAAGCAGATTAGTCGAATTGATCCCAATTACATTGATTGACTTCACAAGAGTCAATTTGTAATTGACAAATGCCCTAAGCTTTTAGCAGAATTGAACTAAGATATTATTTTTTTTTCTTAAGCTGTGGTATAGTCTAATACCTCCCCAGTTAGTCTATCGAAGGTTAGTTCTTGCTCGGACACAACCAATACTAACACATTGGTGCCCTGGCATCCAGCATTCACACCTTGGATCTGAATCGCTTGGGGGACATCACGCTCAGTTAGACGACTAACGTCAGCAATGAGAACACGGTTAGTTAGAGACCACGTCTGATAGTCAAGAAGACCATTAACCAGCTCAGGGGTGAGATCACCATTGATCGATGCAATTTTAGCTACCTCATTAGTGAAGTGGTGGAAATCGTAGTCATGGCTGATATCGAAGGTCTGCTGGGAACCGATACGAACGTTAAAGTTTCTAATACTGGATCCGGGGTGGAGTGTCCAAGGAGCTGAATCGAAAGGACTTTGGAACTCCTGAACTGCTGCTGAGGCAAAACTACCAGTTTGCTCGGCAAAAGGCATCAAGATTACATACTTTGCATTCTTAATAGAAGCTGATAGCTGGAGATCGAATGCAGCATTAAGCTGAGTCGATTGCTTGCCAGTGCCAGCGCGCTGGTAGAACCACTGAGCATAGCAATCATTAAACCGAACCTTCTTGACTGGCTTTGAGATGACCGCTTGAGGGTTCTCAAGATGCACAAACGGAACGTAAAGACGCGAAGTGGTAAAAGGCATGTAAGTTCCATCAACAGTAGACTCGAGCGCATTGACAACAGCACCCCAAGCAATACTGAACCCGGCAGAAGCAGCAAGGACTCCAGCCATCAGATTTCCAGTAGAAGAAGCAGAAGCCATGATTGGACAGGTATTACCAGAGGCAAGAGTAGTGCTGGTTAGAGACATACCCTTCGAAGCATCCACGGCAACAGTAGATGTACCCTGGTTGACTCGGAAGCGGAGGCGGATTTGGGGGTTCGCCATGAGATCTAACTCTTTAAAGATAGGGTGAAGATCAGTTAGCTTTACCTTTAGCATGTAGTTCCACGTCCCCATAATTCCATTAGCCGTGGCGACGCCAGCTACGAAGGCACCACGCGCCAGTTGATTTGAGATTGTGGTAGAAGCTGCAGCAGCACCAAGTGAAGGCCACGACGTGGAGAAATCAGATCCAGCGTTAGGAGGGTTCGACAACAGACGCTTTACAAGACCATCGTTAGCGATGGAGGCTCCTCCAGAGGGACCAGTTGTAGCGAACGAAGATGAGAAGGCAGCAGTGTTTGTGTATCCATCTCCAGTAGTCGAGCTTGTAGCTGAGCTGTACAAAGCTGACTGAGCAGCATCCGGATAAAGGAATGATTCAGCTCCGTGCTTCTCAACGTACTGAGGGCTGTAGCTTGTCTGAGTGCGGACATTGTTCCAAAACAGCTTGTAATCAGCCATCGAAACAATGGTCTTACCATTGAGTTCCAGAGACATGCTATCGATGACATTCCAGTTGCCACACTTCAAAGTAGCACAGAAGCGATTGGCAGCAGCGGTCTGAGCAGTAGTACCATTTTTCATCGAGACCTTGTATGGGAGTATGATGTATGCATCGCGAAGACACGCAAATCCTTCAGAGCCGTTTAGCTGAGCTGTAGCATCGATAGTGATAACACCATTCTGATACGAGCCTTGATTCAGATCGATCACAAAAGGTACGCGTTTGCCAGAAGATACCTTGATCTCCGGATCGCTTTGCAGCGAGTTCTGGTACAAATACTGATCGGATAGTTGAGTTTCGCTCATTGTTGAATCTATATGGTTTCTAATATACTTTCGTTGAAATTAAATATTATGAGCGATCTCATTAAACCAATCACCAGCGACCACGATCTTATCGAGCTTGCAGATCGAATTGGAGTACAAATGGATGGAATATTTGAATCGAATGAAATATCGAAACCGCTCCAAAGGAAAGGTACGTACTTGGTCTTATTAAGGCCTCCTAACCTTGATGTAGGTCATTGGACAGCTGTTCATAAAGGTGAATACTTCGAAAGTATGGGCGAAGCAGCTCCTACCAAGTATGGAATTGGAAAGTACAATCCCAAACAGTATCAAGGTACTTACGGAGACTATTGCGGTATATGGTGCATGCTCTGGCTGTATTGCAAACAAAAACAATAAGATCGGACTATTGAGCCGATTCAAAGACTTGAATTTAACCATTCTTTAAATAATAAATTAATCATGAAATATAATCATGACATTCAAAGAATTAGCAGTTTCAGCGTCGGTTCCAGAGACAAAGCTCAAGCGAGCGTTCAAGACCGGTACTCTATCCTTCCCTCAAGATGAGTTGAGTGGTTCTGGTGCTACGCTTCACCTTCATCCTGAATCGTATGCTAAAGCTCTTCGAGCTAAAAAATCTGGTAAAGGAACGCGTTTAGCTATCACACACAAGGAGATCGGCTATCCGTTTAAGCACATGCAAGGAGGAGGCATGCACGGGGCGAACATTTGGTCAAAAATTTGGGGAGGAGTGAAATCCGCTTTCAAATTCGCAAAGGATTCTGGGATTTTGTCTCGTGTTGCTGATGCAGCTGTTCCCGCTCTTGCAACCGCACTCGGAGCTCCACAGGGTGTTATTCCAGCGAGAGCTGCCATCCGCTCTATGACTGGCATCGGTGTTTATGATAGCGACAGTGATACTAATGATTTTGGAGGACGTCTGACAATGTCTGATGTTAAGAAAGGAGCCAAACGTGCTCTCGCTTACACGAAGCGTAAGGGGATTCTTACAGACGCTGTCGATGCTGAGAAAAGTTTCTCCTGAGCAAAACTACCAAACCTGAACTCGGTGATTTGATTAAGACGCTTCGTGGTGAAGTCCGTCGTCGCTATGGAGTAGGCGTTTCCAATCCAAAGGGTAAGAGGTTTGCAAAGGGTTCTCAAGAAGCTAAGTATCACATGGCGAAGATACGCGCCATGAAGAAGTCTGGGGGAGTTTTAGAATGTGATTTAGTAGAGAAAAAAACTAAATGAAGAAGTTTATTTTTTGGTCTCAGCAAAAGCATGATCGAAACTGAAGTATCGCGGAATTTTACCTTCTGGTCATTTTGGTTATAGATACTGATAGTAATCGTTGATCGAGAACCATTATGACAATTCATCCACGCATACTGTGATGGTTTATAGTTGATCAGCTGACCAATACTGGCGTCACCTCTATCAAAGGCACTTAAGATATCGCCAGAAGCAACATACTCGTTTTTGATCAGATCACAGCGTACAATGTATGAACTGGTTGGGTGGATCTGTGGGATGATATTGGATAGTTGAGCGCTTGCAACTGTCGCTGAGTTAGAAGGATATGTAGCTACAGTAAGACCAAGTACCGAACCAAATGCAGCATTATTGATGATTAAACGCGGAACGCGAGTTGTAGTTGGCAATCCAGTACCACCAGCCGAGTATAGTCCAGTAGCAGGTCTCGTGTATCCAGCTGGAAGGCTCGAAGGAGTAGGAGAGAAATCTATCTGAGCTGCGTAATAGACACTGTTCTCAGTTAGTTTGATATAAAACACGTTGTTTCCAGATCCGTCAATAAGATAGACCCCTGCATTACCGAGAGCTGTCTGAATACTTCGGTTGATATCATCGTAACTATAATATCCATCTAGTAGTGTAATACTGAGTGTAGAAGTGGTTGCAGACGTCGGAACCTCGACTTGGAATGTCGAGTTTTGGAATTGAATAGAATCGATGTTGTATTCACTGTTAAAGAGACTGATTGATTGAATCGCGCAAACAACATCGTGAAAGTCAGCTGCCGATCCCGGAAACTGATATCTCCACGACGAGTTGTATCCGTCTGCTACGAGATTGGTACTATCGATTTTTAAGAAGCTCACCATGATGAAGTATATCATTATCGTCAAAATTTAGATGATATTTATTCATATTCTTCAGTTTTGACTGGCTTATCAAAGTTGTACCTGATTTGACCCTTTACAGAATCGATGAGAAGCATCTGACCTTTTCGTTCAGTAGCCTTGTTATAATAATAGACGATTGACCGATCATCTACGCCCTTGATATTAAAATCTTTGACAACCATCTGTAAATCTCGCTTTGAATTAGGTTTTGAGATTGCTACGTATTCAGAATTCAAGCGAATCATCTTGTCAGTTGCAAAGTAGCTGTGGCTTAGAAATATGGTGCTCAACTTGAAATGACGTCCGCGCGTAAAGTAATGGGAAAAGATATTCTTCTGGAGTAGCTTGTCGTTGCTGTAGTCATCTATGATAACAAGATCAGGTTTATTGGAGCTCATGGGTGTCTGACGTACTTGATCAACTTTCGGAGGTGTATCTGGGTCAGCAAAAGTAATGAAATCTTCAAGCTTCTCGCGGAGGTACTCATACAGTTCTTGATGTGGATTACAAGCAATAATCGTTAAATGGGCGAATACGTGGGGAGAATGCTTGAGAATGAACATACATGGATTGTTCTTCCCACTGAATGAGGGTCCATGGATAACCATTCTAAATAGCTTTTTAATGTCAAGCGCAGGAATATCGCCCATGCCGGCAGACTTGAACTTTTTCGGCAACGAAGCACCAAAATCTGGAATAGCGCTCATGGTCGCGTCTTTTAATCGCTGGATCTATATAGATTGAGATAAAAACAAACATGAGTTCTGGTTTCTCGTATCCTCAGCCAATATTCATATCACCGATCTACAATCCTGAATTCTATCTGTCGTTAGACGCTAGTGGTTATCTTACATACGAATATGCGCAGACTTTATACATTCGCAAGAATGATTACCGACTAACCTACATTACCGGTATTACTCCTGGAACGGCAACACAAGGTATAGCCCTTGTCCCGGGTACAAACAAAGATATTGGTGGCATTGGGGCACTATCTTGTAGCAGTCTAACTGTGAATTGCTCCAACGTGTCATCTGCTCCTGATTATGTCATGGGCATCACTCCAGGTACAGCCGCTAATGAAAAGGCATTGGTACTTGACGGCTCAGGCGCTATTGCTACTATCAGCTCGCTCACTGCTACCAACATTTACGGGGGCATCAAAACGGCAGCTCAGCCATCAATTACATCTGTTGGTACTCTCTCTTCGCTGACGCTGGCTACAGCTGGAACAGGCTTACAGATACCATCGTTGAAGTTTTGGGATGG